>JAZHYW010024262.1:0-16390 GCA_037355805.1 Ixodes ricinus
GCTATTACAAATAAAGCTTTCCACAAAGAGGCCAAAAGGAGGCTTGTTGTGGGTGCACAAGCACATCAGAAAATGAGATTGTGCGCTTCCGGGGCTTGTTTACATTATGTGCGTAAAAACAGGACGATCGGCGACCAGCTGATCGCAATATAACGCCAAGGATACCGATGTTTCGATACAAACGCAGGATAAAGCCTCAATCGTCCCTTGTATGCTGTAGCTGTCATACTTTCCATCCAACCGCTTTTAGCACAATTAACCCAGAACAACCGAAGAGTTCGCAACACCGTTTAATGCGAGGCCTGAATGGTTACATCATCTAAGCAACGTCAACGAAAATGTTTGTAGCCACAGACCGATAAGTTTACGTTTAGATAAAGTACGCATCATAGTTTGAACGCGCGAACCTGTGTAGATATGTACCTTTCTTGGACCCGCGTAGGTACATTCGGTTCAACTTGAGGACAGCTGCACCAGCGTGAGAGCTCACGTCGAACACTTGCACACATATCTTGACCATGGCAAGATTCCTTGCCTTCGACTGGCTTGAACACTTCATTTGTTGCATCACGGTAGGTCTTGCCTGAAGCGATGATCGTCTCGCACACGGCAACAAACAGAGAACGACACGCGTTGTTTAATTCGATACGCCACCGGTCTACGGGCGTCGCAAATCTATCCCCCTCTTTTCCGCCATGTTGGATCGATCGGAGCGCCCCCTATATTCGCTGAAACTCCTCAATACGAGGGAGGCGCTGCGGTCAAAGGCGTATATAATCGCGTTAAACTTTGCATGCATTGGCTGAACGTTTATAGACGTGAGGGCGCTGCGGTCAAATGCTCAAATGCGTATATAACCACGTTCCATACCACATTCTCTTTCTGACATGGATGAAAACGAACGAAAGGCTCCGCATGCTGCGGCTCAGCGTCTACGCAGACAAGCACCACCAGAGCTTCGCCCCAATCAATCAACATTATTCACCACGTGGAGATGTGGTCAATTTTATATGTTTATCTAGGCACAAGTGACGAAAAATGCGCCACCTTGCCCCCCAAAACGGATATTCCGCTGCTTAATCACAAAAAAAAAAATTATTTGCCAATTGAAGGCGGTTTTACATGCTGCGATTCTCGTCCGAAATCAGTGCGATTTCAGGCAAATGTGCAATTAATATCGCAGTCGCACTGTCGCAGCGGCTTGCGACTGGTTTCCACCAAGTTGGTATTTTGTCGCAGAATCGGTGCGATCACTTCATCGTCAACCAGCCGTTCATTAGCCAACTTTCATCCGCGATAGTTGCGTATTCGAAAATAAATTTAGATACCTTAAAACTTTTGGATTAATGCTTAATTATTAAGAAATTCTAGTTACATATTGTATTCGTAAAACATTTGTGTTTATTAAGAAGTTTTTGTTGTATTTTGGGAAAAGTCAAACGCGTCGCGTCCGTGTCCGAACAGCCGGCCGCGCCGACAGAAATCGCGCGGTTGTTGGAACATGTGAAACCAAACATTGCGATCGCACTCGCTGCATTGGCTGTTGCGCCGATTTTGTTCGCAACAGTCGCTGCATGTGAAACAGGCTTAAGTCTGCAGCTGCGTGTGGCGCCTTTAAGGCCCGTTCACACACTTGCGACTCCTTGAGACCGAGTGCCTTGGAACCTCTTAAAATCTCTTATCACGAAAGTCACGAAAGGGCACACTGGCGCCATGTAGCAGGGTAGCAGTGGAAACTTCGCGGTCCCGCATATTTTCTATTTCTTTGGCGTATCATCGTTTCATTCTTGGCTCGAAAAGCTTTTGTGAACGTTATAAACAACCATTTCTCATAGGTATTACGCACATTTCACCTCGGAAATCCAGCAAAACCTACGCGCTAGTGAAATGCAGTTCCAGGGTCACCGCATAGATGGCGTCAGCGTGCCCAGTGTTTTCTCTCGTCCTAAGAAATTTTAAGAGGTTTCAAGGCACTCGGTTCTAAAGCGCTGCTCACACATTTCCAACCGAGTAGGACGGAGAGAGACAAGACCGGTTTTAAGCCTCTTGCGACGTCTTACGACCGCGTGCGCTGCAGCGGAGCTGGCCCTAAGACGTCGCAAAGAGGCTTAAGAATCGGTCTGGTCTCTCTCGGTCGTTCTCGGTTAAAAGTGTGTGAACGATCCTCAAGGAGTCGCAAGTGTGTGAACAAGCTTTTACCCGTTTTCGTGTTCCAAACATAACTCGAAGTGATAAAAAAAAAAAGAAAAGCGTTTACAATCCCCTGTAATGCCAAATTAGAGCGCAACTCTGGAGGACGAAGAGGGGAGGGTATGGGTACCTCTCGCCTCCTCTCTCCTCCCCTCCTTCTCTCCTCCTCCTCTCTACTTCCCTCTCCTCCTTCTCCACTCCCCCTCCTCTCCTCCCTCCTCCCTCGTGACGTCACTCGTGATTCTATTGACCTTCGTGACATCACTTGCGACCATCATGAAGGTCACTCGTGAAGGCCACCATGAAGGTCGTGACCTTCGTCGTGAACTTCAAGAGTGACCTTCGTGACGTCACTTACGAAGGTCACTCGTGATTGCCTCGTGAAGGTCACTGTGAAAGTTCGTGACTTTTGTTGTGACCTTCACGAGTGACCTTCGTGACGTCGCTCATGACCTTCGTGACATCAATCATGACGACACTCGTCACCCTCGTGACGTCACGTCTGACGTCACTATGGGAAACGTCCCATGATGCAATGCGCGGTTAAGCTGACGGCGACGCCGCTCAAGCCGGAAACAGGCACCAAAGAGCTGCGCTCCAAAATGAGACGTTCACAATTCTTTGTAATGCCGAATTAGAGTGCAGCTCTTGAGAAGGAGGAGGGGGATGCGGAGGGGAGGGGTATGCCCCTCTTCCCCTCCCCTCCTCCTATTCTGCTCCCCTCTCGTTTAGCAGAAAATGTTCGCTAAATTTCCCGCTAAATTTAGTGGGTAAATCTTTCCACTAAATTTAGTGCGGAATTTTTTAGCTAAAAATATTTTCCCACTACATACAGCGGAAATTTTCCGGTAAAAGTCATCGGGAATTTTTTAGCTAAAAATTTTTCAACTGGATTTAGCAGGGAAAGTTTTTTGATAAATTTAGCAGGGAATGTTTACCGCTAAATTTAGTGCGAAAATTTTCTGCTTATACTTTGCGGGGAAATATTTCCGCTAAAATTAGCAGAAAAAAGTTTCCACCATATTTAACGGGAAAAATTTTCAGCTAAATATAGCGGAAAAAATTTTCCGCTGAATTTAGCCTGGAAATTGTTCAACTAAATTTTGGGGCGAATTTTTGCGGCTCGATCTAGCAGGACAGTTTTTCCGCTAAACTTAGCGGAAAATTTCTTCCGCTATATTAGGTGGGAAAATTTTCCCACTAAAATTAGCAGGAAATTTTTCTGCTAAACTTGGCAGTAAAAATTGTCCGCTGAATTTAGCAGGAAATTTTTCTGCTAAATATAGCAGGACATTTTTTCTACTACATTTAGCGGGGACATTTTTGAGCTAAATTTAGCGGGGAGATGTTTCGCTAAATTTAGTGAGGATATTTTTTCCACTAAATTTAGCGGGGAAATGTTTCTGTTAAGACTATCAGAGAAATTTTTACGCTAAATTTAACGGAAAAGTTTTGCGCTAAGTTCAGCACGAAAATTTTTCCGCTAAGTTTAGCGGAGAATGTTAATCTAAATTTATCGGGAAAAATTTTTCGCTGAATTTAGTGGGCAAATGTTTCCCATTAAATTTAGTAAGGAAATTTTTACGCTAAATTTAGCGGAAACTTTTTCCACTAAATTTGGCGGGGAAATGTTTCGCTAAATTTAATGGGAAATTTTTCTGCTAAATTTAGCGGAAAGTTTTCTGCTAAGACCACCAGAGAAATTTTCCCGCTAAATATAATGGGAAACTTTTTGCGCTAATTTTAGCGGGGAAATTTTCCCGCTAACACTAACGGGAAATTATTTCTGCTAAATTTGGAGAGGAAATTTTTTCTGCTAAACTTAGCCGGAAATTTTTCCGTTAAATTTAACTGAGAAATTTTTTCCACTAAATTTAGTGGGTAAATTTTGACGTTAAATTAAGCAGGGGAACGTTTTCCACTAAATTTGGAGGGAAAAGTTTTCCCGCAAAATAAGTGGGGAATTTTTTCTGCTAAATTTAGTGGGAACATTTTTCCGCTAGCGGGGAAATTTTTTCGCTCAGTTTAATGGGAAACTTATTTGCTAAACTTAGCATGGAAATTTTTCCGCGAAACTTAGAGGGCAAATGTTTCTGCTAAAGTTAGCGGGGACGTTTCCGGTAAAGTTAGCGGGGAAATTCTTCCGCTAAACAGCGGGGAACTTTTTTCGCTAAAGATAGCGGGGAAATTTGTCCGCTAAATTTAGCCTTGAAAATTTTTCCGCTAAATTTAGCGGGAAATGTTTTTGCTAAATTTAGCGGAATTTTTTTTACTAAAATTAGCGGGAGTTTTTACGCTAAATTTAGCGGGGAAATTTTTCCGCTAAATTTACTGGGCAAATTTTCTCTTCAAATTTAGTGGGGAAATTTCTCCGCTAAATTTACCAGGGAATTTTCCCAGTAAATTTGGCGGGGAATTGTTTCCGGTAAATTTGTCGAGGAAATTTTTTTCCACTATATTTAGCGGAGAATTCTTTTCGCTAAATTTAGCGGGAAAAGCTTTTCGCAAAAATTAATGGGAAACATTTTCCGCTAAATTTAAAGTCAGCGAGGAAATTTGTCCGCTAAATTAAGTGGGGAAATATTTCCGCTAAATTTAGCGGGAAATTTTTCCGCTAAATTTACTGGGCAAATTTCCTCTTTAAATTTAGTGGGGAAATTTCTCTGCTAAATTTACCAGAGAATTTTTCCTAGTGAATTTGGCGGGAATTTTTTTGGTAAATTTGTCGACGAAATTTTTTCCACTATATTTAGCGGGGACTTCTTTTTCGCTAAATTTAGCGGGAAAAGCTTTTCGCAAAAATTAATGGGAAACATTTTCCGCTAAATTTAAAGTCAGCGAGGAAATTTGTCCGCTAAACTAAGTGGGGAAATATTTCCGCTAAATATAGCGCGGAAATTTTTCCGCTAAATTTACTGGGCAAATTTCCTCTTTAAATTTAGTGGGGAAATTTCTCCGCTAAATTTACCAGGGAATTTTTCCTAGTGAATTTGGCGGGGAATTTTTTCGGTAAATTTGGCGGGGAATTTTTTCGGTAAATTTGTCGACGAAATTTTTTCCCACTTTATTTAGCGGGAAATTCTTTTCACTAAATTTAGCGGGAAAAGCTTTTCGCAAAAATTAATGGGAAAAATGTTCCGCTAAATTTAAAGTCGGCAAGGAAATTTGTCCGCTAAATTAAGTGGGGAAATTTTCCCGCTAACATTCACGGGGAATTATTTTAGACGGGAAATTTTTCTGCTAAATTTAGCCGGGAAATTTTTCTGCTAAATTTAGCTGGCAAATGTTTCTACTAAAGTGAGCGGAGAAATTTTTTCGCTAAAGTTAACGTGCAAATTTTGCCAATAAATATAGCGGGAAATTTTTCAGCTAAAAATGGCGGGGAAATCTTTCTGCTAAATTTAGCGGGAAATGTATCGGCTATAGCAGGAACATTTTTCCGCTATTTTTTCGTTAAATTTAGCGGGGAATTTTTCCGTTAAATTTAGCGGGGAAGTTTTTCCACTAAATTTAGGGGAGCCATTTTTCTGCTAAAGTTGGCGAGGAAATTTTTCCGTTCTGCGTTCTAAAAAACAGGAACACTCATACTCTGCGTCAACTATTTTGTGCTCCATTGTCAAAGCTAGCATAGCTTCCACTGTGCAGCAGTCCCAGACTGCTGCGAGAGGACGTGGCTTTGTCTTTTGCGCGTCATTTGCATGCGCTCGCGCAACTAACTTTGACAGAGTTGGAGCACTGTGGAAGCTAGGCTAGCTTTGACAACGTAGCACAAAACAGTTGACACCTAATATAGACGCTTTAAACACGCACCAAATTGAGCCGCCATTGCCGAGCTTCTAATGCCTTACCGAGATTCCGAGCCACTGAAGCTGGCGTTGACGAGCATCCACAAAGGCTTATGCTAGGGAGAAGGGAACAGTAGCACCTAAAGTGGCAATGACCTGTCCCGGTGTGGTAATGATGAAGCAAAGCGAATGGAATAGGTGGGAAGAAAAACGGAAGGTCCGTTATGGCGGCGCTCGTGCACAGCTGCCTAAAACCGCCTATAGCTACACTATTAAAACAAACAAAAAAACACTTCTTTATACAATTGGTGTAATTAATTTACACCACGTATATGTATTAAGTCACTTAAAAATATCGCATCATTTTATCTTCCTCAAAGTGATTCTAAATAACCGTAACTTTTGAATAGGTGCAATTTCATCACGACACAGGTTCTTAGATTATAGGACATACGTCTGTTTATTTCCGCTTGTCGAAAAACGCTGCTGATATTTTTCTTCATCTGACACTGTTACAAATTCATTCCTTTGCTTCCAGCGGCCAGCGCTTGATGCAATGACGACGAAGCTGGTTATACCATGCATGAAGATGTTGCATCGGGCTTGCACGAGTGAAAGGCATGGCTGAACATGACGAAAATATGGTGATCATCTACATCCAGGAAACAAACGCAGAAACGCGCACTAAATTACGAAGTCGCTCATTCTAGTCTCCAAAAACCGCGAGCAAGGTGCGTAGAGGCACACACGGGAATAAAAACTGCAAGCAGTTCGTGTCCCTCCTCGGTTAGTATTTCAGGTGGAACGGATTCCCGCCGAGGACGGCAAAGAGTGGCTGCAGCAACTCCTCCAGCTTGGAGTAGGCCTGCGAACGAGAAGAAGCGCCGGTTCTGTTCATTTCACCTTTGTCTCTTACGAGGTTTTTTGGAGCACCAAGTCCAAATGAGCAGACAGTCACCACTCACCAGGAATTCCAATCGGGCACATCAGAAAGACATGGAGTAGAATGAGCCGGGAGAAACAGCCTTTCGGTCATCGAGTCGTGGAAACTAAGATTGCAGGCGCGCGATTGTGGGCACTGACAAGTGAGTATAGGCTATAAGGAGGGTGTGTGACGATCGCCAATTCGCCGTCCGCGCAAGCAAAAACGTCCTCACACGTCGTATGGACACCACGTGAAACGCCGTAAAATCAAGTTATTAAAAAAGAAAAAAATAAGGTTGGGGGGGGGGGGAGGGGGAAATTTCTCATCGTTTGAGGGTGGTATGGTCCGAGACCTCCAAAGATGAATGACGCCAATATGGAGGTTCGAGAATTTCGAAGGCATGCACGTGTGGCGTCGAGCCCAACGGGCAGGGAGAGAAACAGGGTTGTCAGCCCATGGCGAACACCGACTCACCTGAAAAGAGGTGTACGTCCCGAAGCGCAGCACGCAACCCTGGACCCTCTGGCAGCTCGAGCTGAAAGGGCTGCAAGCGAAGACCACCTCGCGCGCCGGCGATACCCCTGCGTGACCGAGGCGTGGCGTCAGAGACGCGCTCCCGTGCAAATTTCTCGACAGCGTGCGCCCTCCTTTTCTAAATTATTGACGTCGACGGTTGACGTAACGAAGCATATTTTCCGAAAAGAACACGACGCGGCTTCCTGTTCATTCCGCCAGGAGATTATGGATATGAACAGAAGGTGTGCGCGTGCATAGCTTTGATTTCGTTGACTCAAAGCATTCTGTAGCTGGCCTTGGCTGGTGCCCCACCACGTGCAAGCACGTGTGACATGCGCGTACAGTTAAGTTTGTTACGTTATTTAGCGTGCACTATTTATAAAGCAACCACCAAAAGACGAAGCTGGTAGGCAAGGAGCAAATACAAATTATCTTGGGAGTCCTCAGAGGGACAGCTGACGTTTAGCTGACTTGTCTTCCAGGTCTTTTTGGCAATACAGCTTCTGCCAAGAAGCTCTGCAAGGTTTCTTTCTATGTATATGCATAGTATACTATTCACGTCTGCAAGCGTGGCTGCTTATAAACGTCTATATACGGCCTCGTCATTTAGGAAGCGTCGGCAAGAGTCGAACTGCGTTTGAAGGCCTCACCGTAGTCCTCACGCACGCTCAACCTGGCGCACAGCGAGCTGGACAGGTCGGTCAGGTGGGGGCCGACCACGATGCAGGTGCCCACGACGTTGTACTCGCCCATGGACGCCCTGAGCCGCAGGCCCGGCACGTCGGCCATGTCCAGGGCCTCGCGAAGAACCATCTGCTCTTCCAAGTACACCTCGACCACGGACGTCAGTCTGCAGAGGTCGTTCGTACTTCGACGCGCGTAAACGATCGTCATCCGCGATAAAGGACTAACCGAAAGTGGCACGAACTCTAGGACACAAAAAAATACTTCAACATCGTAAAAAAATAAAAATGAAAAAAAATACACGTCAAGGATGATTTTTGTTTTAACATAAATAGGAAATGTGCTTTCAAATAATAACTCAAACCATATTGACCATTTTCTTGTACTATAATACGTGGAAAGTGTTTGTATGTAGCGAATCTCTTCCGATTTTAAGTTGCTTTTTTTGCACGTGTGATCTCGTTTTCTACGCACTAGCGCAAAATTCGATCGAAAGTTTCACTAAAATTCGGAACATGAGAAAATCGCTTTACGCTATTCTTTTGACAAATCGCTGTTGCATACTGCACGTACATAATGTATATTTGCGATTTCTGAGCGGTAAATGCCTACGCATGGTTTGCTAAAGCATGGTGTGGAACGATGCATTTTCCCATTTTTTATCAAATTTCATGCCCTTTTCGGCTAGTTTCTCGCACATCTGGGATAAACCAAGCGAAATTCACACAAAATTCGGAACATGGGAAAAGGTTAACTACAATCCCCAGGTGAATCCTCCGTCCTTGGCTGGGGCCTGCCAGACGCCCATCGTTGGCTTGGGCACGTATATAGATTCACAAAGTTTGCTCTGCTGTCAGACACCTCGTGGACTAAGACTTGGGGAGTATATAGTTCGTTACAACTAACGGATTACTTGTAATCCGTTACTTTTTCAACTTATTTTGTGATTGCCACGTTACTTATTTTTGCGGCAGTAATTTGTAATGTAATTTTGGTACAAATATTGGTAACGGATTACTTTAATTACTCGTTACTTTAAAAATATTAACAATACAGAAACTGGAGCAATTATAAATGAAAAAGGCCCAGTGACTTGTGCTTTTGACGGTGCTTGATTGGTTCCTTTAGCTCGTAGCATAGATTGCATCTGGACTTAAGCTGAAATGAAACATAGAACAACTAAAAAAAGGCATATAGAAATATGTAGAAAACAAAGATCAAGAAGACACTGTCGAGTAGGTGTTGTCTTCTTGATCTCCCAGCGGAGGTACACGCTGCTACTGAGCATGCGCACCGCTAACTTGGTCTGCAAAATTCCAGGGATCATTTCCGGTGGACGTAATCTAGCTGGATGGCGGCTGTGGTTGCAGCCACTGATGTCTATTATAGGGGGCTGGATGGCGCATTGCCGCTCTCCGAGCAGGGCGCAAGTGAAGCCACCGGAAGTTTGATGCTTGTCCCGGAAGTCGGGCGCCTGTTGGGCTTCCTAGTGTAGGGTGGCTTCGTGTCCCGCTTGACCACGAAGGCACTCTATCCTAGTGCACTCAGTCGATGTTTTGGTCCGTACTTTCTGGTGTCTTTGAGTGGGTTTTAATAACCATGCTCCGAACTAAATCCCGAAAATGAGACGTTTGAATTTGGGACATATGCACCCTTGATCCACTAGATACTAGAATCTCACAATGTTTTCATTGAATGGCTTCCCATGATACTTCTCTGGTCTGCACGCACTCTTACTGCGCAACAAGCAGGCTTTCTTAAGGTGACAAGCAAAAATCCAGCGCCCTCGACACTTTTCGAACCAGCACTCGGAAGGGTTACAAAGCCTGCCGAGCGCTCACTTACGGGACAAGACACTTACTTCCGGTGGCTTCATACCTGTTTGCTCAATGCGCCATCGAGCCCTTCGAAAATAGAGATCAGTAGGGTGCCTCAATGTGTGCGCTAGAGATCAGTGGATGCAGCTTTCGCTGTCTTGGCAACTTACAGGTGAACGGAATGCACCTGCATTCTTTCTCCTAAATACAACATTTTATTTGTACAAGGACTACCATAATGCTGGTGTATGAGAAATGGAAAGTAATGTTGCAGGACATTTTTGAAAACATCACAATTCTTTCTAATGTTTTCTTGATAAGCGTTTGGGAAAAGTAACGTGAAAGTAATTTGTAACGAAACGAATAGAGTAATCCGTTACTTTTCAGCAAAAGTAACTTATAACGGTAATCACAGTACATTCGATGCTCGGTAATTTGTAATTGTAATCCATTACATTTTTCAAGTAACGGGCACAAGTCTGCGCGGTCTCCACGGCGGGACTAGGGCCGCTAAATACGCAAAGCTTAGAGTATCGACACTCTATTTGTAGATTGTCTCGCGTGACCCGCCATTTTGTTGCCCAGTAGAGAGCGGAGTGCAATTTTCAAAACTTTTCAAAATTCCATCGAGCAACATTGGCGGTCGCCATTTTTTGGGCAGGAAGCGCGCGATTGGATCCGAGTCTCTGCCGAGCGTTGACGCAGCACTCGTGTCCCAGAGCGCGCGTGCCCAAGCAATGGCGGACTCGGATAATTGGCGCGGCAACCATCAGATGGCGGGCAATTTTGAAAACGAGCTATTAGATAAAAATGCAACATCTTGGGCTTCGGATGCGGTGTCGGAAAGCTCATGCGACATCGTGTCGTTCTGTCTCGGATAGTTTTAACATTTCTGGACGACGTGACAATTCCTTTCCCGCAATTTCAGATAAAACTGGTAACCACAATTTCAAGCAACAAGATGCGCCGATGTGCCGTTATACTCCGAAGCGTGACTGCTATTATGACCAGGCGCTACTCGCTTCGCGATTGGTTCTTCGGCGTTCTTAGCGACTAATACTGCATTATGATTGGCTGCCGAGCGACGATGAGATGTTCGGAACTCGTCACTCCCTGCGCTTCTTATGCTGCCAGGGACTATGCGTGACTTGCAGTGACATCCCATCAGCGGTTGTGCTGGTTTTGCTGCTGAGCGCGTACACACTATATACAACGTGTCCCCTTCGACACGCTTGTTCCATGGCGAGGCGGTGCCGCTCAGACATCTCTCACTTCTACCGTGGGTGCGGCCACAGTGAAGTGTCGAGGGGGGCATCCCGGGTAGCCGTACTACCTGGTGAAGTCCCAGCGCTCGCCGTTGGCCACGCGTCCGGCCAGAAACCAGTCGAGCAGCACGAGACTGGCCGAGCCCGCCATCCGCACGGCCTGCTCCTGGCGGTACGAGGCGTCACGGAAGCAGGTCAGCAGGTCTGGCAGCACGCACAGCAGAGCGCCGTCGGACAGCGAGAAGCGGCAGCGCTGCTCTGCCACCCGACCCGGCTCGGCCACGTAGACCTGCCGACAGAGGGATCAGGGCTGCTTATAGACACGATGACACCTTCCGGCAAATTTAAATGACTGGGAAAAAAAAAGATTCGTTTTAATGAATAATAGGCCATTCTTAAAACTCCATCCGGCAACATTGGCGGTCGCCATCGCCAGGTGGGACAGGGGAAAATTGGCATCCTCCCGCGTGGCTCCCAAAGTCCCAACCGTGTCGTCAGAGTGGGTTCGGTTTTGGGCTAACGTCGACAAGGTTTGGCCAAAGGACAATTGGTGAGTCCATTGCCGGGGAAAAGGGCGGGAGGTGCGTGATTCTTCTTTTTTAATGCGAAAGCATTGACTGTCCCATGGAGCGAACCGACTTCATCAGCTTTGAAGCCGCGCCAAACGGCCCCTTCCCCTGTCCATATGTCGTCTGCAGCAGAAATCTGATGAATAGGCTCCCATTGGCTGGCGCGTGTCATCAAGGAACGAGGTTCCCATTGGCTCTCGTGCGGCGTATAGTTCCAAAGAACTCCACCAGAGAAGCCCTTTCCATCGCGGCGCAGCGCACGCAACGGCCCGGTCGCCGGTAAGAGGTGCGGCGGCGACGCGGGCCTGGCCGCAGAGCCCGCCCGGGCAAACTCCGGAGAGGCAGCACGGCTGAACTCAGCGCGGCGCGGCCACTTCACGAGAGCGCGCGCTCGGCCGTCGGCCGGCCAAACGTGGCCGTCCGACCGCAGACGAACTAAACGAGCGGAAGAACGACATTCATGCATTCGCATTCACAACTCATAAGAAGTGTTCAGGTGTCCTCGAACTTTTTTTTTCCTGCCCGATCCCCCAAAATGATTCTGGGGTTATCGCACACCGCCTGCTGATAGTTAAAAAAATGCAGAGGCGAAGGAAATTGGCTGAGAAGGGCGGGGGAGAAAGCGTGTATTTTTTAAAGCCATAAAGGTGGCACAAGCTACCACCTGCTATAATGGCTACAACAGTTAACATCCATCCATCTATTCATTCATTGGGCACAAAGCCTGTGATTAGATCCGAGTCCTCACCGAACGCTGACACAGCCCTCGTGTCCAATACATGCCCAGAGCGGGCGTCCAGACAATGGCGGACTACCGATATCACCAACCAGTTTCGTTACGCCGCCTCTGCTGTAATGCCCCGAGGAAACTTTAGTCTTTCTGCACGTGCGACAGCGTCGCTAGAGCTCTGCGTTAGTAGAGCACGATATAATACGAGCATAGTCTCCTCGCCTCCTTTATTCTAGAAAGCCTGTCAAATCGCAAAAGAACGTGGCCGCTGTAAACGGGAAAGGAGATCAGAGAACAGGGCGCGCGTAGAGGCTCTCCCTGGCAGCGCTAGACAATGCCCCAGCGGTAAAATTTAAAAACACGGGCGCGTTCCTTTTTCTTTTTAAAGGGGGGGGGGGGGGGGAGGGCGAGAGAAATTATTGTGTCGACCCTTTACTGATCCGTCTTTCTCCGGTTTCTCCATGCGCCGGTAGCCTTCCTTCTTTTTCACCGTTGCGGTTTGTTGTTTCGCGGAGAGGCCACCGCGCGTATTTTTGACGCTGGCTGAGGGCTCTGCGCTACGATATCGGTGACCGTTCGGCGCTGCTCCGTGCGTTTTTTCCGGCGGTCGGGCGCTAAATGGCTCCGTCGTGGAACTGACAGGCTTTCTAGAATAAAGGTGACTGCGATACGTGTCGTTGATACGAGACGTACGTCTCGTGCACTGCCACCTGCCTCTTGCGAACTAAAATTATGGCGGCGTCAGTCATGCGTGAAACGCTTAGTGAGATCGGTTGATTGGCGCTGCAGCCGCTATATGGCGCGCACTTTTAAAATGGTATACAGAGCAAGATGACAGAAGCTGACCAGCGCACATTAAAGGAGATAAGGGACAGTGGTAAAGCGGCTGCTGAAAAATTCTTGCGATATGTAAACTCGATAGACAGGAGTGACCCACCACCAACCGTCATGGATCACACAGGAAATGTGGTACAGGATTTGGCGGAGCATCTATCGGAGTACCTGACAAAGGCATTTGAGTGGGAAGATGCATCTTCCCACTCAAATGGTAACAGATATGGTAACACACCAGTAGCGGACCTGATCAGAGTACCTTCAATGGCAGGCACAGACCCTGTTGAACCAGAGCAGCCAGACTCCCTAGAGCAGACAATCGCGCCAAAGTGGGATGTGTTGAAAGTCGCGCTGAACAGGGCAGTTGCGCATATTAAAAAAAAACACTGCACGCGGAACAGACGGCCTACCTGCGACCTTGCTCAAGTGCATGGGCGATGACACTCGAAGGCAGCTGGCAAGCATCCTAACCGACATCATTGCGGGTAGTCATATTCCTGAGGATTGGATGCACAGTATTGTACTAATGCCAAAACGTGGAGGCAAAAAAAAAAAGGCTGAATGACTATTGTATTTTCATAGTGACAAGTGTCAATTACAGGGTGTTTGCCCATGTTATAAAGGAATGGATGTGTGGCTGGGTGGAGGCAAACGCCAAACTGACTGAGCTCCAAAATGGCTTCCGCAGAGACTGCAGAATACAGGATAACCTGTTCGTTCTTACGCAACTCATAGAGATTGCCAGGAAAGATGCACGAGATTTTATATGTTGCTTCTTGGACGTAGCGAAGGCCTATGATAGTGTACCCCACGGGTCCCACATCCAATGCCTTACGAGTCTAGATATGACCAGCCAATGGACGAACTTAATACGACGATTGTACGACGGAGGAGCCGTCACGGCTGAGTTCGGAGGCGTGATGTCCAGAAGGGTTGAAGTGAAAAGGGGCCTGAAGCAGGGCTGCCCTCTCTCGCCCCTCTCGTATATGCTGTACACGCGCGAGCTAGAACGACATCTCCAGAAGTCAGGGCTCGGTTTCTCACTCACACGCGTAGAAGAGGGTTGTGAAACGCATTGGACATTGCCGGGCCTCGCATACGCTGATGACCTCGTACTCACGGTGGGGGACATGGAAACACTTCAAAAGTTGGTAGACGTCTGTGAAGAAGAAGTGGCACTACAGGGACTTAAATTCAATGTTTTAAAATCAGCGGTAGTGCAGGTCTCTGGAGACTACACAGAAAGCAAAACGTTGAGGCTACAACAGGAAGCTGTCGCGGTGTCGAATCAGTACAGATATCTGGGAGTGACACTGACGAACGCGCCCGACTACTGTGACAAATATCAAGCACATATTCGACAGACGGCACAAAGAGGGCAAAACATCTTACGTCGGCGAATCCTGTGGAGCGGCAATAGATACCTGATGGGGAAGGAACTATGGAAGGCTGTGCAGGTGCCTGGAATTACGTTCGCCAATGAAATAATTTGTGTCACGGCTGACACACGAGCCTGGTTAGAGCGCAGGCAGAGGGATGTCGGCCGTCAGGCACTCAGTTGCTACGGACAAGTGGCGATTGAGGCGATTCAGGGTGACGTGAGATAGTCGACTTTCGAAGCAAGGGAGGCAGCCAGAAAGCTTTGCTATCGAGGACGGCTTTTACACATGGATAAAAGTCGATGGGCCAGCCGGATATTCGACTATTTGGGTCTCCGATGCCTACAGATACGGTAGGTGAAGCGCGTCTACCAGCTCCGCAAGAAAAACGGTTTTTTCACCGACCTATTTCAGGAAGACACGGAAGGGAAGTGGTCAAGGGAGGTGAGAAGGCGTGTAAGAGAAGCGGAGACAACACACTGGATGGAGGAGGCAGGAAAGAAGCCGATGCTAGACGTGTACAGGGCCCACAAGCATGATATCGGAGCCGAGGACTTCTATAACAACAGCCTGGGCAGCCGCTTCCTGTTTGAGGCCCGAGCAGGAGCGCTGCGGACACTAGCATATCGACAGCGGTTCGACCCGACGATAATGACCATACAGTGTAGGCTCTGCAAACAGGAAGCAGAAACAATCGAACAACTGGTCCTCCGCTGCCCGGCCCTGATCGCCAAAATGGGAGTTAGCCGACACCCAAGCCGACCAAGCATCCAGCCACGACAGTGGACGGCGAGCGACGCCACCGGCGAGCGTGCCGGGGAGCGTCTCAGCTCGACGCTCGCCCTCCCGCGGCGGAAACGGGAAGCGCTCTAGTGAGGGTCCCCGATCCTCCTGCTCAGCGGGCACGGCGGAACTGCTCGCGATCGTGGCTCGCGAGATGTCGTTTCCGAATGCAAACAATACTCTTCACTGTTCCAACGTAGTGCTGCAGCCGGTATGGGATTGTACCTTATTAGGGAGTTTGAGTATTGCGCATAGAAGCAAACGCAAGCGCTGTGCGTTTGCGTTAGGGTGGATTGCTTCACGTTTCCCGCGCGCATCGTTGCCATTCTCCGATCCAAGACCGCAATTTTCGGGTTCCGCGCGCGCGCAGCGTGGAACATGCAAAGCTAACGCAAACATACAGCGGTTGCGTTCGACTCGTATACGCAATACTAAAACTCACTACTCTTTCACCGACTTCCAACACCAACGAAACGTGCTGCAGTGTGCAGACGCGCAAGCAGGTAGGCGTTCCTTCGAACTGGAAAGGCTGAAAAAGGCAAAATGACGGCCAACAAATACGAAAGGAAATAAATGTTAGAAAAAAAGTAATAAATTTGTTTTTTTCGGGGGGGGGGGAATTCGGTGGAAGTTTTGCCGATTGTCAAAAGTCGCTACTTTAATGAGTATTCTTATTAATCTAATTTTACATGAATTTACCCACTTTAGCTGGGGGTGTTGTCATTGATTTAGGCTTTATTTATTTTATAACTTTGTAACTAAAAAGGCTGCAATTGGCACCAATGATGATAATGAGCACACTTTAGATTGTCATACTTGTTCGCGTGTTTGAAATTAGATCATAAGCAACTAATTATTTTAGAGCTTGAAAATGGAGTAATAAAATATCTTAATAATAATATTTATATTAATA
>JAZHYW010024264.1:0-14496 GCA_037355805.1 Ixodes ricinus
ACCCGGCCGCTTCCTCCTCTCATTATGTGTAGGTGGTTAAAACTAAATAAGCTATAATAATGATGTATTATTCATATTTAGTTTCAGTTTCAGTCAGGGGAAAGGAGGTTCGCGGGAAGTAGGGCCAATAAATGAGCTGCGCTTAGAGTATCGGCACTCTCTTCCCCGACAGTGTTGTGGGCGCCGCCATTTTGGTGCTTGTGCAGAGCAGGCGCAACTGCCGATCGTCATGATTCAAAATTGCGACTTCCTCACCCTTAGATTCGGTGTTAGGAAGCTCATGTAATATTGCTTTGCTTTGTCGCAAACTGTTTAAAGTGGAGGACGGAAAAGCGTTTCTTGTGATTTCAGATACAGCTTCAAATAACTGGCAACCATGATTTTAAGTTACAATATGGCCAAGTGCCGCTACTGTGAAGCGTAGCTTATTTAATGACACTATTCCTGCCCTTGTTCAAGAAGCTTGTAATAGCTGGAGGGGCCATGACGTGAGCCCCGTGGATTCCACAAGCCACTACCTTTTGACACCTGCCTCTTCCTCATTGTTCCCGCTAGTGCCAGTAAATTAGCTACGCTTCAGAGTAACGACACTTGGCCATATTGTGGCTTAAAATCATGGTTGCCAGTTATCTGAAGCTTTATCAAAAATCACAGGAAACGCTTTTCCGTTCTCCACGAATGTTTAAACAACCCGCGACAGAGCATAGCAATATTGCATCAGCTTCCTAGCACCGCATCTAATTCAGAGGAAGTCGCACTTTTGGATCATGACGATCGGCAGTTGCGTTTGCTCTGCACAAGACCGCAAAATGGCGGCGCCCAAAACAATTTTGAGGAACGGAGTGCCGATACTTTAAGCGCAGCTCATTTAGTGACTCTAGGCATGAAGTGAACTCGGGTGTATTCTTTCCCTCTTCGTCTTTATCGTTTATTGATTTCAATTATATCGAATAATGAACACTTTATATCACGCTACGCTTGTGTAATTATTTGTCTTAGATTTATTAACCTGACCCAGTACTTAAACCGTTCATTTATCGATAGTAAATCTTAAAATATATTTTCAAAATGTGAAGGTAAAACGACACGGAGATTGATGATGATACAGACGCCAACGCCGCCCTCGAAAATTTTTTGAACTTAGAAATCAGCAGTTTTGTCTGCCATCCGCCAGGTAGCGCAACAAAACACCCAAACAGTTTTTAATTGTTTTTAAAATTAGCTAAGCTCTACAACTATCAAGAAACCAAAGCAAGATCATTGGGAAAATCTAATACATCGCAATGTATATCTATTCCATACAATAAATATTATTAGATGCCAATAAATCTGTTTGATGTCCAAAAAAGATGTGCGTCAAAAACAGGTAAGTTTGAAGGGCTTCCGGAGCGTTATGACTTTGAAAATAAAAAAAGCCACCGTCCACCTCTTGGGCAACTATTGTAGTTCTAGATGTTATCAAAGATTTTACCATAGTTTAATTACTTACTCAGCGGCATTTGAATTACTATGACTCGCAGCACAAAAAAGTGCTACGTTTGATATAGAATATCTAAACAAAAAAATTTTACACAACATTAAATTTTTTTCTGCATATTACCAATTATAAGCACTTCATCTGTAGCTAATTTCATTGCCCTAGCGTTTGTCATTAAAAACATATTTGTGCTGAAAAATGTCAATTTTAGGGCAATATTTGGAGAGCTGAAAAAAAACAAAGTAGTGCAAATACCAAAAAAGTATATCGTTACATTCTGCTCCGACATCATCTTAACAAAACTGCTCTATTGGAACCGTGTTATCTTTAATGAATCGTTCATAAAACATGAACCAGCGGAGCAAGTGAGGGTCCGCGCCATCATATTCGCAACGCTACAAATGCGCATGAACAGTATAAACCAATACATACATAATATCAAATGAAAGAGGATTGCATTGCCTTTCGATTGACATCAATCCCACAAAACAGTATTTAAAGGAGCGGTGCAACGATATTCAATCGGAATGTTTTTCACTTTACACGAGCTTACTGGCACTAGTGGGACTCAAGGATACTCGCACGCAACGCCACTGGCCAAGAAACTCCTTTTGTTGCGGTGTAATTTCAAGGACAAAGGCGAGCGTTTTCATTCAATCTCTCCTTTGCAAAATTTGATGACGTAACGTGGGGATCGCAGTACACCCACAGTGACGATATTTGAATGCGGTTCATAGATTGGACCCGAGCATTGCGTGGGCGCTCGATTTGAGCTCGTGATAATTACTAGCTCGAGAAGCATTCGGGTAGTAGCCCGTGTCCAATCGCTGCAACGACGACAATAGCCGAGCCATAACAATGTCTGGAACTCAGCGCGTGTCCTGTGCTTTGCCAACCCCAGCGCGTGGCTATGATCAACATTGGCGGCATATAATCGGCTCCAGATCACGTGGCCGCTTGTTCTGGCTGCGAGTTGAGGGAGTGAACGGTGCTCGTTTTTCTTTAGTTTTTTCTGGGACTTCTATTGCGTGGGGTGAAAAACGAACGCGTGTTTCATAGGTCATTAACGTCAGGGATCTGTTCTAAGCGGTATTTGCGCAAAGTTACAAAATTGTTGCATCGCCCCTTTAAAGGAGATGAGTAATGACCTGCCAAAAGTACCTAAGCTGCCACATTCAGTGGGACCGTGGCCTTTGGAAATAAATAACGCAGTAATCGTGCCCCTAGAAAACCGTTGGAAGTGTCAATAGTTGGCTACTATTTACGGTTATCAGGTTCATTTTCGGCAGTCATAGCATACTTTTGATTATTGTGTTTCGAAGCATACGAACAGAACCATTGCATTCACCAGAAGCAGTGTGGGCAGTAACGCGTCACAAGTAATGGCACTACCTGTAACGCGGTACTTCTTAATGAGTTAGCAGTAGAAGGCTCGTGTGGTGAAAACCCGGTTAGCAAAGAAGGTGGGGGAGAGGGTGACGGGTGCGACGCTCCCATTCGTCTGAAGCGCTGCCGTCAGCACATCTCCCTCTCTCCCCGACGCTGACAAACTGACAGACCCCGCCGGGTTTTCGTCAAGATGAGTCCTTTCGTTTTTATCGAAGTCACGCGCACAGCTGGCTCGGAAACAGAGAGAAGGAGGCGCCGCACAGTACCCCCATAGGATACGAAGGCGTAGTGCTGAATGAGGTGGCGTCATCAGAGAAAGCCAACGCTGGACATAGATTGATTGGAAACGAGCGCTGCTTCAGCGCTCGGCTTCGAGTCAAGTTTGAGCCGAACGTTGACGCAATCGTCGTGTCCAATCTGTGCCCAGCGTTGGCCTTCTCTGATGACACCATCTCATTCAGCACTACGGCTTTGTTATCTAGAAGGTGTGGCGCCGCGGCGCGGTGGAATGCGGGCGTGCTCAGTTGCCGCTCTGCCGTCGCCGGTTGTTCTTCGCTCTGGGTTTCCGTAGTAGCGGTGCGTTGTCTGTGATGTGTGTGAGTAGTTAAAACGATGGATGCGGTTCCCTCCACGAGTGATATGGATGGGGTTCCTTCCACTAGTGGTATGGATGTGGTTCGTTCCGCGAGTGATGTGGATGCCCGTATCCCACGGCGTCAGACTACTCTGACAGCAAGAATACATAAAAAGAGTGAAAAAAAAATGAAAGACGTTTACAACTCTCCGTAATGCCGAATTAGAGCGCAACTCTTGAGGAGGAGGAGGGGATCGGTACGGAGGAGACGGTATTCCTCCTCCTAATTCGTACCCTCTCCTCCTCCCTCCTCATCTACTCCTCCCGTGCTCCTCGCCTCCTCCCCCTCCTCCTCCTCCCTCCTCTTTATCCATCCCCCTCCTCCTCCCTCCCGCGCGGTGCATTATGGCCCGGGAAAGGTCCCATAACGGAACGCGCGCGTCACCGCGGTGCATTATGGGACCTTTCCCATACTGCACCGCGCGGTTGCGCCGACGGCGACGCCGATGCCGACGCCGCTCGAACCGGAAACGGGCGGCTAAGAGCTGCGCTCTAAAAAAATGAAAGACGTTTCCCAACCCCGAATTAAAGCGCACCTCTTGAGGAGGGAGGGGACGGAGGGGACGGTATGCCCCTCCTCCTCATCCGTACCCCCTCCTCTTCCCTCCACATCTACTCCTCCTTTGTTCCTTGCGTACTCCTCCTCCCTCTCTCCTCCTCCTCCTCCTTCCTCCTCCCTCCTCCTTCCTTGTCTGCCTCCCCTCCTCCTGCCCCTCCTCCCTCCCGCGCGGTGCATTATGGGAAACGTCCCATAATGCAAGGCGCCGTCACCGCGGTGCATTATGGGACGCTTCTCATAATGCACCACGCGGTTACGCCGACGTCGACGCTGCTCAAGCCGGAAACGGGCGCCTAAGAGCTGCGCTCTAAAATTACAGGAAGATGCATTGGTGGATTCTTAGGAAATCCGTTAGCATGACCATTTAAAAACGCCAACCACCTCCCCCTTTGGAAAACGCTAACACTGACCCTGTATCGAGGCCAAAAGAGGCAGCATAAAATAAACGAAGCAAAAGAGCAAAAGCAAAACTCGTTACGTCTTCTAGAAACAACAAAAAAAATTAACTTAATTTGTGTGTGTGTGTTCAAGGCGCCAAGTCATGAATTCTTGCATCCATCCCGCATACCTTCAAAATCAGAACCGTAAAAAAAAAATGAGGTAATTATGTTAAGTCTCTTGATGGACTCAATGATTCTAGAAATATTGCGCTAATTATGGATACCTGTAATGTCAAAACATTACAACGTTTTAATCTATTAATAAAGTGTAACGCAAAACTAACGTGCGTTATTTTTATCCGTAACGGTAACGGTACGCGTTTTTTAGGTACCGTAGGTCAGTAACGCGTTTCTTTTACTTGCAAGTAACGAGTAACGTATTTCGTCACTTTTTTTTGGTACAATATTGATCAGAAGCATTCAGTTGATGAGAGTTGCAACGGAGAAAGTATGAAGTGAGAGGCTAAAGCGCCGTTCACACACTTGCAACCGAGTGGGCCCCGAGAGAGACAATACCGGTTCTTAAGCCACCTGCGACGGCGTATGGACCTGCTCCGCAGCAGCACATCCGGTCCTCCGCCGTCGCAAAAGGTTTAAAAACCGGACTTTTCTCTCTCGGTCTTACTCCGTTGCAAGTGTGTGAACGCTGCTTAAGAATGACCACCACTGACGAAACGCCTGTCATTGAGCACGACTGTTCTATCTGCGCATGCTCCACTGACCCGCATGTCACGTGACAAGTAGAGGACAAAGCCAACTTAAAAGTACCGCGATTCCCCCTCTCCCAGCCTCTCTCTCTCTCTCTCTCTCCCTGGCTGCATGACGCCATTTTTGAGCGAAGGCGCCGGCGAGGAGAAATGTTTTAAACAATTGATCGCGTTACTTTTATCTACGCAGGGACATTAGTAGAGAGATCCCATGGTGCATCCGGAGTGTTGAATCAAATCTTCCTAAACCGATGTTAAAGCCGACGATGCGTGCGACGGATGCATCGAAAAAAATTCTAATCTCGAAAGGTTTTTTTGTTTTTATTTTTTGTTTTATGGTATTCAAAAAAGAAAGATGCGAACACCGTCTTTCACATATTGCGGTAAACTTTTATATTTTACTTTAATTTCAGTGCCTCAGCGGCATTGGAAAGAAGTACGAAACTGGCGTTATTTGCCGAATGGCCCGTTTTTAATCTCGGACTAAGGAGGCGGGGTGACAGGGCATCGATCGCAGCCGCCCGAAATTGCCAAGTCGACCGAAACTGCCGCACGCTCGACGGATTGAAAATTCCGGTTGCACTCTTCAGTCAGAACTGAAAAGCCTGCCACTGGAATTCAAATTGCCGAGGGAAGTCGCAGATCGGCGCGGAGTTGCAAGAACCGATGCGTCGGCAATACGCAAAAAGAAAGAATAAGTGTTTATTACACATTGTAATATATGGAATTCAATATTTCCTCGGTGCAACAAGTGTAATATCCTAGTTCCGTATGGTTATCACCAAACGTATAGTTTGACCTTACTTCTAGAGGTAGCCTTTACTTAAATTTAAATTTATCTCGTTCGTACGCATAACGTTCGGACACACAGAATGCGCAGCATGCTTTAAGCTGTGTAGGCTGCCTATTTATTTCTTTATTTATGAGATCTTCCGAGTCCACCGACTTTGGCATGCGACGTCTCGGCCGCTAATTTTAGCGGCAGTACAACAGTCTTTCGTGACGCTCCTTCGTACCGTCACGCTCATTCTCGTAGCACCCTACAACGCACATCAGGCGTTAATAATATCGAGTTAAACGCCCGATTACATGCTCCGATGGGAACTCACTGAAACAATCCCGAAATTATACTTCAGAGCATCTGAACTAATCACACGCGTCATAAACACTCGTAATCTACATGACTTCACTTGTACGCATCTAGATACAGATATCCGTCGCTCGAATCGCTCGTGCGTAAAGCCCCTGATCCTCCTCGTCTCCATCATTTCCCCATGCTGTCCGTTCTTCGGCCGGATCATCCAATCAACTCGCGAACGACGCACCACGTCACTGCGATCTTCGTCTGACGTAACCAGTCGCGCGTCCAAATTCGTCTTGACGTCGCATTAAGACAAACCCAAGCCCCGGTCCACCCTAACACAAACACACAGGCACGCGCACTCACACACGCGCAGGCACCCAAAAACACGCACAATACTTATCGAAATATAAGTGAAGGTGACATTGGTAAGAGATGGGTCTTCCGCGTACCCAAAAATAAAAAGCCGCGCGGACTTTTGGGCAGGCTCGCATTTCTCTCCTAGAGGCCTCATATCCGACAGCGTAATCAGGGGCCCATCGAGACGTCCGTTGCCCGTGCGTGAGTCGCATTCCACGTCTCGCATATCGACCCGCCCGGCGGAAGGTGCACCCTGAGCCAGATGCGGCTGCACGAGTGCCCTCGAGCTGATGCGATCGCAGACTTGTCTTTCTCTTGTCCGGTCCCCGTTGATTAGATCCCTTTTCTCGCCTCGTTACACGCGTCCAGTTCTTTCCGACGCCGCGTTGAATTGAGGCGCGCGGAGAGCCGCTCAATTTCTTCGCTCGGACGACGGCGTCGAGGAGACCGTATAATGATGCCCGGGCGAACAACTTCGGGTTCCTGAGGGAAACAATGATCTGATAAGAACGCGGGCGTAGGACTTCATTCTTTCACGGCGTATCAGTAGAGACATCTCTAAAAATCAATTTAAAACCTTCGTGTGTGTGTGCGCGCGCGCGCGTGTGTGCGTGTGTGTGTGTTTTGTGTTTTATTGTTTTGGTAGACACCACCGTACCTTCTTTGGCTACAAGATTTTACCATTCCAAGAGCTATACTCTTACCAGGAGACCATTCTCAACTTTCAGCGATAGTGGTACCGGGGTGTAACAATTGCGCTCCCTAGTTTCGTGGATGACATAGTTTACAATACAGATGCTAGCTTACATAAAAATATAATTTCAAGGTGCCCTGATGAGGCTTCTGAGATCGCCTAAATATGGCGGTAACTCACTCTGCTGGATCTGAGCCTTCTAGAGATTCCTAAATCATAAGGATACTCGGCCGATTTTCCTATTAAAAAACAATCAAATATCGCAACACACCGAGGTCATCTGCGGTGATGGGAGGAGCATGTTCCAAAACCAGGACCACTGTCAGCCAATAGCGAGCGAACGATCCTCGCGCCTCCGACCTGACGACCGGACACATCACTCCCACAAAAGAGCAGGAACAAAAACACACACAAAAAAAACATAGAGCGCTGTTTTTGAGACGATTATTGCAGTATTATATTCCCCTCCGCGAAAATATATTTTTCGACTACTCTTATTTGCTTTTATCATCTACAAAAGCATACACATTTTGTAGTAACAACGTTTGCAATCTCAACGAAATGTCGCGTTTCCATTGGTCACATGTCGTCCTGGCTGCCTGAACAATGGTCTTCCCATCGCCGGAGATGTCCTCGGTGTGTTCGATCTTTGATTGCTTGTTTAATAAGGATATCGGACGCGCATCGTCATGATTTATGGATTTCTAGGATGCTTAGATTCCCCAGAGTGAGTTATCGCCACATTTAGGCGATATCAGAAACCTCTTCGGGGCACCTTCAAGACTCTAAAGTCGCTCGTATTTAACAAAATTAAAATTTCCTACGCGTCACAGACCTAAACTCGTACTGCTGTTCAACAAATGCAATCCAGATGACAGCCATTTTAATAGGCGCCAGCGTGACCCCATAAGTCGTGAGTGTTGCGAATAAGCTCGTTCATTTTATCTTGGCTCGAAGCCAAAGACAACGATTGCGAGCTCGGGATCTTGGGA
Source organism: Ixodes ricinus (assembly GCA_037355805.1). NCBI lineage: Eukaryota > Metazoa > Arthropoda > Arachnida > Ixodida > Ixodidae > Ixodes > Ixodes ricinus. Next base: position 8,334 of record JAZHYW010024264.1, read on the forward strand.
GGCGTTCGTCTTTCGCGAAAGCTCCTGCGATTGAAGCAAGTTTCTTTCAGAACTGAGAGCTTGCACCCTAGCCTTCTATCTGGTTTGAGCTATGTACTGTACATGATCAACTTTAGACAAATGAATAGCGGAGATTGCTAAAAAAATAAAGACTTAGAATAAGGTTTTTACGTGCGCCACGCCGTCGCGCATTATTACTGCGGATGCACATTACAGACATCCGGCTATAGCCGTCGTACTGCACTGGCTAAATTCTTATTTCCAGAAGACACGAGACGGCCCTTGAGGAAAATGAAACATCTAGATGTTTAAGCATAAATGCAAAATAATTACTTCAAAAACAAATAAAAGAATCGCATGACCACACTATTTATATTTGGAGACAACTGTATACTTTGGCAATAAAGACGTAGCTATGGGTGCCTGTGCGCTCGCGAACCCTGAGCGAGGATGGCTTCGGAATGCCACACAAAGTTGACCGTCGAGCCGTGTAAAGAAAGGTTACGAAGATGCTGAAAGACAATATCTCTGGCGGCGCCGGGATTCGAACTCCTTCTATACCAATATACGATCGGGCATGCTAACCACTACACCACACCGCCTTGTCGTTTCGACGTTTTCTTCTCTCCTTCTTATCAATGCAGCGATACACAATGCATTCAATCAGAGGTGTTCGATTACTGGGAGGCTCGGAGTTCGAATACCGGCGTCACCAAAAGCTTTGTCTTTCGACGGGTTTGTATGTAACCTTTGTTCCATTCGATGAAGTACGATACGTTCATTTGGAAGTTTCCGGCATTTCCTCTTTGGAGACCACATAAGACGATGAAAGTGCCCTGTAATATATAACATTTTGGGCTGCGCGACCACACGCCCTATTAAACTCTCAAGCCGCAACCACAAACTCTGAAACCGCGAACTTGTCGAATTGCCCATCACTTGAATCACATCCTCGTTCGTGCCAACTTTTCACTGTTTTATTCGCAGACGCCGGCGATTAAAACTCACCTCTATTTATGAGGAGTGCCCAATTCACATGTTGCGATTTCACTTTCTAATTCGCAGTTGTAATATCCTTCATAAGGAAACAAAAGAAAATGAAAGCGGTGTGGAAGCTGCGGTGCTCGAAGTCGCTGCTGCGAATGGCACCATGTGAACACAAGCACAGAAACCTGCAATACAATTCAATCAACTAATGCAATCGCTCTGAACATTGTTGGGTACGCGCCAACCAGAACAGCTGAAAAAGGAGGCAAAGGAAAATAATAGGGTGGCGGCGATTGCTCTTTTATTGAGCAGGCAACCACTCCGCATTGTTACGTTTCCGGCGGTGTCGACGACGGAACGTCTGCCAAAGAAACAGACAGACTTTCTGCTGCTGGAAGACGAGGTGTGTTTATTATAAAAGCAAGCTGGCTTTTAAGGATCCTGTATCCAATCAGGACCGGACAAAAATAAAGAACTACAGTCCCGCGCCACTCTAAATAATCTTATCAGGAAGCCAAGAAAAACGCACAGCGTAGCACAGCACCGCAATTGTTACAGCATCTGACCTTCGATGGCGCGTCTGCCGGAACGTGTAGCGGGAAAGCTAAAGCTCCGAGGGAGCTGAAACGAAGCGAAAAGGCAGAGGTAAAAGGGATCCCCGGTTAAAGGGAGGACGGCGGGGAAGCCTGACCGAAGGTAACGGTAGGCGACGTGTCATACTAATGGGAAAATCGATCTCTGCCGGGCTGGCTCCTCTTCTTTGCTTACCCGGCGCACGCTTTGGTCTCTTCATTCAATCTCTCTTAATGCTTCCCTAATTAAAGTTGAAGCCCCCGACGTTTTCGAGCCCCCTTCCATTCTTTGTTTCTTCTTTTTCCCGCCATCCCTCCTCATCTGCGCCCGGCCCTTCCTCGTCACCCAGGGTTTTGGCCTTGTCGGTATTTACCCCCGGTTTGTATCTTTGGCTAAGGACGAGCCAGGCGTTTCGGGGTTCGTTACATCGATCAGATAATGATTTTCAGAGCCGATTAGTCGGTTTTCTAGTCTTTTGTGGCATCGAGCCTCGAACGCTAAAAAGTTCGCAGTTACTTACTTTTTACTTTTTCATTTAGTTTGGTCGCTTTATTGTTTTACTTTACGCGACAGGCGGGCATTTTCTAGACTTCGTTTAACCGTAAGTGCGATCACAGCCAACGTCACAATCAGATGCAGATAATCAGGCGGCGCCAAAAGTACTCCTCACGGTGCTCGTTGTCCTCGTTAAAGTTCCTCGATAAGAGACGGACGTCGTGCTTTCTACGAGTAACGCCATTCTGCGAAGCGCTGACTACTGCGTGACGGTGCAGGCATTAGGAGGCGAATGACAGCGCAAAGCAGCAGAATGAACTGAAAGACACCATTTTGTTCCAGCGGAATGAGCTTCGTCGTTCGTGTAAAAGAAACTTTAATGGACCTCTTGCAAGAAGGATTCTGCACAGGCCTTCCTTTCGCAGCGGCGAAAGCTGTAACTTCGGTTGACGTCCGGAAGAATGGTTGCGCTACCTCTCCTGCCTCTTCCGCGACTAGTCAGCCGCACGGGAAATGTATCGCAGCTCCCATTCCATCTTCCAACCGTTGCTGGAGTTTTAGCCGCTTAATTTCGCCTTTATGATGTAAAAAAAAAGAAAAAAACCGGCCCATTGTCTTTTACGCAGGTTTCGTGGCGTTTCGTCACTACTCCGCTTCCTTTTACGATGGACCACAGTGAACGCTCCGAGTCATCCTGCAGCCAATCCAAGGCGGTGAACGAATCACGTGACTAATAAGCGTTCGCCGCTTCGTTGCGCGTCTCCTAACGGTCACGTGACACTCACATGGCGTTGGGTTGGCTTCGATAATTGTTAGCGTCCGCTGCGGTCCATCGTAAGGTGGAACGAAGCATAGACCAAATCAACTCTCTGACGTCACGCCACTACGGTGGCGCTGCTGTCGGCACTGCACATGCGCAGATGCTTCGCCTCGGGCGAATCTGGTTTATGCGCACGCGCAGTGGGAAAGCGCGGGCTTGTTTATAGACCAGTGTTCGGAATCCTAGCCCCCAGCGATAAAAAGGGGAAATAAAACCTTTAAGCGCAGGCTCTTTTTGTGAAGAGAGCGGCTGCGCGTAAAACAAGAGTTTTGCTTTTTACAGCACTCTTGGCATGGGTGCTGTTCTTGGAGCCTTGTGACTGCACTTCTGACGTTCTTGCACTACGATATGCGCAAAAGTTTCTAAAAAAAGGGAGTCTCGCAAAAAGCGAAGCCCCTCTACGGTGTCATGGCGTGAGCATAAACAAACATTGCGGCGCCCATGGAACAGAGCAGACACTGGTCTAAAAAAACTGAAAGACGTTTACAAATCTCTGTAATGCGAAATTACAGCGTAGCCCTTGAGGGATTTAGATTTTGTAATACACTGTGACGGGAGAGTACGCAGGAGGAGGAGGGAGGATAGAGGGAGGAGGAGGGAAGGGTACGAAAGAGGAGGAGGAGTGCGCATGGAGGACCCTCCCCTCCTCCTCCTCTCTCTCCTCCATAACTCTCCCTCCCAGTTGCTCTGCTAAATTTTGCTGGAAAATTGACGCCACGAGACCTCAACACCAATTCAGTTTCCCTGCTAAATTTGAGCGGAGAAAATGACGGTACATGACTTCGTGTCGCGTCACCTATGAGCGAATTCCGTTTCTCTGCTAGATTTAGCGGAAAAACTGACGTCACGTGACCTCAACACCGATTGAATTCTCCCCGCTAAGTTTAGCGGGGAATTGAATTGACGTCAATTTTACCGCTAAATTTAGCGGGGAAACTGAATACGCAGTGTTGCATTATGGACGTCACAAAACCTACACGCCAATTTAGTTCCTTCGCTAAATTTAGCGGGGAATTGAATGGGTGGATAGGTCTGTGGCGTCCCATAATGCAACGCGCGCGGTTACGCCGACGGCGATGGCGCACGCCGACGCCGCGAAACACAGGAACGAGCGCCTAAGAGCTGCGCTCTAAAACAGTGATAGCTTCGGTGGTTATCTCAACATCTCGGTCAGACACGCCGGAGAGTAACTATACTTCGTTTCAGCTTGGGGTCCAGACGCAGGCAATGCCACAAGCGCGAGCTCCGGGCCTTCAGCGTCCCTGCCAAAAATGCGCGCGCTCGTGCAATGCAAGCACTGTTCAGGGCCACACGCTCGCGCTCGTAGCATCGGCTGCGCGTCTGGACCCAAGCTGAAACGAAGTATAAAGCGCTATGCCTTCGTTTCAGCTTGGGTCCAGACGCAGCCAATGCTACAAGCACGAGCGTGTGGCCCTGAACAGTGCCTGTACTGCACGAGCGCGCGTGCTTTGGCAGGGACGCTGGAAGCCCGGAGCTCGCGCTTGTAGCATCGGCTGCGTCTGGACCCAAGCTGGAACGACAGTATAGTTCGCACATTTGTGTCGGTCGCGTTTGCAGCAACCGAAACGACAGCAACGACAAAGTCACCGGAACAAATGTTCGCCGTAAACAACGTGGCGAGCGATGCAAGATATAGGTTCGCGGATTAAACATGAGTCACGGTTGTTGCGCTGTTCTGGTCGTTTCTGTCGTTTTGGATGTTGTGAACGTAACCGTCGCAACTGTGTGAACCAGCCTTGACTCGCATTTTTACACCTAAACCGTCAACATAAACGGTCTGCGACATTACCTCATATGTTGTACCATGAAGGCTACAAGCGCGACTCCTTAGCTGATGCCGGAGTTTGTACCGAAGATGTGCCCTGAAACAAGGGCTCGGCGGCAACAGCGCTTTCCTGCGGTACATCATAAAGAATTGAGGCATAGGTATGCGTTTGCAGAAGGGCTCCCTGTGCTGGCACCATTTTGGGTGATGCTGGCACTAACGCTTTCCGCCATGCCCTGGGGTGCGCCAACGGCGATCACTGAGGGTGCGCGATGACAAAGATGGCGGCGTCTGCTGTGTCGCCGACGGCAATGAGATTGACGCTTTACTTACTGTTTCGGAACGCAGGGAGGGGTATCCGCACGAGATTCGCAGCGCCAAAATATTGTAAGACGGGTCATGTTTAGGGTTGGGGCTGACGCTCTACCGAGCAATGCCGCTGCGGCCCGTTAAGCGCGTCGTGGAAGCCAGAAGCTGCCGCGAGCGCAACCATCGATTGATGCAATGTGCCATGTGCGGCTTCTGCGCTGGTTTACATAACAAACATTGTTAGTGCGCTTTTTGCAGTCGAAGAAGACTACCATGTTTTATAAATATATATATATTTTAATTTATTCTTGCGCTCTGATAATTGTAATATAAATAACCCAAGAGACGCTGGCCACGGTGTTCGATCAGCAGACATCCTGAGCTGGAGAGTAAGCCCGCTGGCCGCGATGCTGGTTCAAAGTTCGCGTTGGATCACTTACAAGGGATGTATTAGCGGCGAGATGTTTTGGTAACCACCATATGGTTACCGCTGGGCGATACATTACCTTGGAGCAACAAGTTCGATGGAGTCGACATGAGAGCATGGTGGAAGGCAGAAATCATTGCCTTGAACACACTACAACAAGCATCAAGAGATGAAGTTCTTCCATTCCTCTTATTTCCGTCGATAGAGAAATCACTTTGCTGACGTCATAGTCGGCATTCGACCAATCATGGAAGGCCGACCCTGGTATTGCTGATCGCGTGTTATGCGTTCCATCCGGCAGCTTAGAAATAATCCTTTAGATGTCATAGCGATGCTTGTTCGGTAATCGTGTGAAGCCACCACAGCGACCTTTTGGTCGCGCGTTATAAAACCACTTCTCTCGTCGGTTTCGCGAAGATACAACTGCCGAAGAGGGGAGCTTTGCACACCAAAGCAATCTCCGGAATCCATGTTCTACGTTCATTGACCACCATCACACGCTGATCTCAATGAACCATTTGCTGTCTTACCCAAGCATCAAGGAGAATGCAGGGATTGGTGTTCCACGCGCCACACGCGCACGCCTTTCCTGTATAAAAGATTCGAAGTAAATAACCAAAGAAAGCATTGACGAACGCGCGTGCAAGATGCCATTTTGTTTTAGGTTTTGCTTTGGAAAAGTTACTACTGCTGAGGCCAGCGTGCGGCGCGTGGAACACCAATCCCTGCATTCTCCTTGATGCTTGGGTAAGACAGCAATAGGTCT
>JAZHYW010024265.1:0-28395 GCA_037355805.1 Ixodes ricinus
TCTTGGGGTCCAGTATGCATTCACAATTAACGTTCTCGGGGCGCCCGGATGTTCAAGTTCCACGATGACATGTTCTTGTGTGTCCGAGTTTATGTGTTCAGAACTATGGTTGTATCGCTGGTATTAGGTTGCTCACATACGTGGCGGTCATAGTCGGTACTGCTGGTTTACCGCTTTTAACGTGTGATGCGACCTTGATAGCTGGTTGAGTAAACGTTTGATAGCCCGGGATATTGAAAACCGCTCGCGTTTCTTGTAAAAGCAACACGTCCGGTCTACGCGGCAAGTGATTGAGGTATGTAATTAAATAATTTGTTTCTTGAGACTTCGGTAGTTCCATTGTAATATGGTGATCGGGGCAATTGCCTCAGCCACGTTATTATTTCTGGTGTGATGCATCATTATGGCTGTACATCTCTGTTTCGTCCTCAGCTGGAGGTGGCGGTAGTGTCGTTGGAAGTCTGCGTTTACGTGGCTGGTTGTCTGCTAAGAGTTCCGAAATTTGCGCTCGCAGGCTTGCGTTCTCAGCTGCGAGTTGTTGTTGCGCTTCCACCGCCTGCGTTGACATCTGGCCCATGATAGCTATATACGCGAACAGTGACGGAAGGTCGGTGGGTTGTTGGCGCAATACATCTAAGCTGGTAGGTGCATTGGGCTTCGGAGGAGAGGTGAAAGGGTTTGGAATATCTTGAGGCAGGTGTCGCGTTATTTTTAGCGGCGTCGTCCAGGCTCCTATGGTGCTGGGGTTGGCAGTTGGAGCAAGAAGTTTCGGTTGCTGCGTCCCTTGGATCGCCGCTGTGGTGGTGTCACTGGGAACATGTCTAGGTGGCTTCGGGCTAAGCGAGTGTCCAGGTTTAATCAGCGGGTGGTGCACATGTTGTTGTGTACCGCTGCGGGGTGGGGTGGGGTGGGTCTTCTCTTGAAGGGTCCCCGGACAGGATGCGTGAGGTCAGGATTGGACAACAGCTAAAATCAGTTAGTGGTCTCGAGTGTTGGCCAATGTTCTTGGCAGGTGGGGGGAAGCGGTGCTTTTCTGGTGGTTTGTTGCTGTTGAATCTGGTGCTTTCGTCGTTCTGCCATGGTTTTGCGGAGTGCATCGTCTGCCACTTGTCGTGTGAGGCAGTTTGGGTCCGATGTTTGGTGTGGTCCACCGCAGCTCAGGCAATGGGGTGAGCAGGCATGGGGTGTTGCTAAACCGGTGTCTTTGGAAAGGTCTGATCCACAGATGGGACATTTTATTTGGTTGTCCTTGGTTGGGCAAACTGCCCAATGTCTAATTTGAAGACAAGACGTGCAGAAGGGACTGCGAGGTTTGTGCATGTAGCCGCGGAGAGGGGTCATATCGAAGATGACGTGGTGAGGGACCTTCAGCCCTTTGAAAGTAATGAGGACGGGGGCAGTCATGCCCTTTTGGTGTGCTGTCAAAATGTTCGCATCGGTAGATCGTAAGTTCGCTCGAATGACGTCGTCTACGATATGGGTCTCGATGGCGTGTATAACGCCTTTCGATGTGTCATTTCCAACCGTAGCATAACTTTTGATTGGGTGTGGCGATCCTGCCACGCGAGTGTTTTCAAGCAGCAAAATTTTGAAAGGTACATGTGGGAGTGACGTAGTGACTGCCAGCAGGTTTTGAGTTACACGGGCGGTCACAGTCGTGGCAAGGCGATCTTCAGTGGTAAGACCCGCGGCTTCAGCCACGGCGGGTCCATATGCATATAGCGGTAGAGTGTTGACATTAAAGCCATCTTGAAATTTGATCACGATCGTAGTCGTTTGGCGGGGGCGGGGAGGGGAGGGGTAAAGGTTTCCGTCTAAAAAAAAAGAGCTAGCGCGGCGTGGTATGGAAAGCGAGCTCGGCGGGTCGGGCGGTGTGACGCCGAGTAAGCGGTCAAAAGTTGCCAAACTCGCCGTAAATCTGGTACTGGTGGATAACGGGAGTCGAGTGAAGAATGATGGTACCAGTCTCGAAGGCGTAGGGTATGGCTGTCGAGGGCCAGGGCCGTTTTTGCCAGAGCGCTGAAAGAAGAGCTTCGGGCAAGCACACTTCGTCGTCATTTTTTCGCAGATGCATCGTCACGGAAGCCGTGGAGCCGGAGGGGTGTGCCGCGCCTCCGCAGTGGGAGAGCGTGATTTCACCGCCAGAGGCGCCTAAGTGCAAAAGGAAGACGTGGCGCTCTGCTTGTAAGAATGCGCTGCGTATAGGAATGCTTTCGCATTCCTCCACTTCAGCAGTCTCAAGCGTCTCTGCCAAATTCGTTTTAGTGAAGGAAGCGGCATCTGGAGCGGCACCTGGAAGGAAACTGCGGTACTCCTCTCGCTCTTGGTTTCATGCTCGCGCGTTCTTCAATGGTGGTAGTCGGTACTTGTGAGAAACGCCGAGCATGCATTTTATCTATGAGACCAACTCACAGCACTGGTTTGGCTTCCCTGGCCGCTTCACATCTCGGTCATTCTCTGGCCTGCCTTATCTTCGCATAAACAAACAAAACAAAAACAGAAAAAAACTTGCGTTGTGGCATATCCCAACGTGAGAGCTCAGCATTTTACATATAATTATCTTTATTTCTTTAGAAATGTCGTGTTTTTTTCAAATTTTGTACATGCGTGATTCAAGGCTGACGTTGATGGTGATTCCGTGACAACCGTGACGGGATCACCATCTTTGATGGTGATTCGCATACTCAGAGCTCTTTCGATTCTACGGCGTCGCGTAGCTCAAAAGGAAAGAAGACGCAAATTCGGCCGAGTTAGCGTAACTTCCTTACACCATGCCAGTGTGCATTATACTTCTTCAAGCAAAAAATAGAAAATAAATAAATCTGATAGTACACAGTTCACGCTGCAAAAGATACATGCACAGCAGCAAGGCCACCACAATGGCAGCTGGTGTGACGTCAGTGCAGGCCATAGAACCACTGCACTCGTGCCTTCGGCTTCGTTCGCACTTATAGTGAAATATAGCCTGGAGTATAGAGACGCCTTAGACAGGCACCAGATTACAGCCACCATTGCTGACTTCCTCTCGTCTTACTGAGATACCGAGCCAGTGAAACGGGCGCTATCGAGCCTTCAGAAAGGTCTATACTGGGAAGGAAGGACACAGTAGACTCTAAAAAGGGAATAGCCTGACCTGTTATAGAAATGATGAAGAGATCGAAGTAATAGGGATAAGGGGAAACAAAACGTTATGGCGGCGGCCACGCACAGTTGCCGACAGATGCAAAAGTCCGTTTAATCAGCAAACACATAAAGAAATGGGCCACTGCATAGCTGAGATGCATCATGCGGACGCAACGAGCCACCAGAGTCAATCCAGCTCTGAGGGGATGTGGCTGTCCGGGTTTACTTTGCGGTTCCCAGAGCTCTAGCTCACGTGGTGCTGAATTGACTGTGACAGTTACTCTGGAATAGCTCGCGGCATTGGCCGCGGTCATGTACGCCTCAAAGGGAAAGGAAGGGGCGCGGCAGCGCTAGCAAGGCATTGCGCGTTGCCCTGTCATAACTGCGTCCTCCATGCATCGTCTCAAAACCTTGTCTAGACGGCAATAAAATCTCGCAGTTCTCCGACAAAGCCGTTGTCAACCAAACGGCACGTGCCGTGCGCCGTTTGCTTGACGCCACCACGGCCGGACTGTACACGCGCCATCGCTTCTTCTCTTACGGCCTTTTCTGTCGCAGAAAAAAAACATGAGCACCATTTAACGTGTGGGCGCTGCAAGCCAACTATAGGTTACATCACAGCGCATGATCAGAGCGAGCTGCTACTTATTGCATCCCAAGTGCTGAACGGTTGCCTCAGCGATGGTCTGTTGTGTTACGAACTGCCATTGAATCTCGGGAAGACTCCTGGCGTGTCTTTTCACCAGCTGCCCAGCGAAGAATCTCTAAGCACCACGCGAGAAAAGAAGATGCCAAGAAATAACCCTGTTGTCAACAAGCCCACATCTACAGTGTGTGCGTAAGCTTTTTTATTTCCTTAGTTAAATATACAGCAGATTATCGCTTTAATGGCAATCAAATGAATCAATGAGAGATTGCTGATACCCTGAGATTTCTGCGCCGTGACATTACCTCGGGGAGAGTAAGCATTCAGGTCTTCGACCAGCGCTGCAATCATGCTTTTTCTAGTGATGCTCAGAGTTCTAACTCAGAATAAACGTTCACCGCCAGCACAACGTAAGGAATAGGACATAGCAGGCTCCGCGATAGTTTCCAAACGATTTACGCGTTCGCTTCTTCTTTATCGGCTTTACCAGTTTGCTTTGACCAGAGTCTATACTTGCGGAGAACTTTCTGGGGGATCGGCGGCCGAGGAATTCTTTTTTGAACGCCGAGGCGAACGGTCAAGGAGTCATGAGCTCCAGCGGAGCGCGTTCTACGGCTAACCCTAGCCGGATTTCAACAGGTATTTCGGAAACTTTGACTCCCCAGGACTACCGTATTATCCTGCCTACGCTGCCAACAGGTCGATATTCTTTTAATTCAGTCTTTCTAGACGATGACCCATCAGCGAGACCGTATCGCATTGACAACTTTCCCGACGTCCTGAAGGACGTCGTTGACATGAATGACGTGGCCGGCTTCGGTGCCTTCCGGTGCAATCACGTTTGGATGCTCACCCTGCACAACGCGGCAGCGAAGGAGAAGCTCCTACATGCGGCAGTGCTCAACGTCAAGGGCAAGACCTGCCTGGTCATCGATCCGAATGTGAGTGAGAAATCATTCAAAGTTCACTGGGTTCCCGTCTGCGTTCCCGACGAAGCTGTGCGAGAGACGTTCGAGTCGCACGGTAAAGTGAAATCAATCGTGCGCGAGAAGTGGGGGCAACCAGGCTTTGAGAATGTGGAGACAGCACCGCGAAACGTCACAATGGTGCTCACGGAAGGTGTCACAGTGGACGCTATCCCGCATCAAATCAACATCCTCGGAATGCCAGCGTTGGTGTCCATTCCAGGCCGCCCACCCCAGTGCTTACGGTGTAAGAAGGTAGGACACATGAGCCATGAAGCGGACAACTGCATCCAGACGTATGCGGCAGAAAGGGGCCTACAACCGAACCACAGGCCGTCGATAACTTGATGGACAAAGATGAAATGGAGGAGACCATTGCCGGGACTTCGACGGTGAAGGCGTCTGAATTGTCATCTGACGTCAACGGAGCAGCGAATTCAGCACCACCAGCAGACAGCCTCGCAAAGTTAAGGTGACAGAGATGCCGTCGCCGAAGACGGGAGAAAACTCGCAAGAAGGACAAGTCACGCCAGAACCGGTCGAAAGAAGGGGGAGCAAAACAGAAGGGCAAGCGAAGGAGATAGTAACCCGGATCACGAAGTCACCGCAGCGGAAGCGCCAGTCAAAAGGAAGGGGAGCGAACAACGCAGAAAAAACTGCAGCGCGTATGACTGCGGCTGATCAACGATTTACTCTTGTGACCCACAAGCGTTGGAAGAAAGGCACCAAACCTCAAGGTCAACCGCGGTTGACAGAGAGGGGTGCTTCAGCACTTAAGGAAATGGCCTTCGAAGATTGACGACATTCTGCCAAACGTATAAGCCATCCCAACTCCAACACTTTATTGAATGGTCAAAAACTCTAATTCATTGAACATTTCAAACATTAAGGCTGTTAGTACTGTTGCAAGGAAACGTAGGCAATGGCTACTCAGTCTGCTGCTAGAAAAACGTATAGATATTGCTTTCATTCAGGAAACAAGAATTTCTACGCATGAGCAGGCAAAAGACTTCGTGCAGTACTTTGGGCACGTGCTTTGGTGTTTCCACACATTGACTCTTGGCAACGCGTCTGGAGAAACGACGGTGCTTGTCAAAAAGAAAAAAGTGTTTTTTCGTTGTTGATTGTGATCTCAGCGCAGACGGTCGCGTCAGCAGAGTTGACTGCCTTGTTAAAAATGAACTAGTGCGTCTAGTGTCGGTTTATGCACCAAATGATGCTGCCGAACGCTTTCTTTTTTCAAGTCTTTGATACAAATCTTGGACACGCCTGGAAACGTCATTCTAGGCGTGGACTTCCAACTGCGTGTTATCTAACCGTGACCGCTCTAACCACGCTACGACACGCGATTTAAGTGCTACTAAGCTGAAAAGGGTGTTAGAGCAGTTTGACCTTGTCGACGTCACAAGCCTGATGAAGGATTTTTTCCTCGTATTACGCATTGGCAGGGAACATCTCACGCCCGCCTTGACAGACTTTACCTGTCAAGCGAAATGCTGCCTCATGTGGAGGAGTACAGGGCTGAGGCAGTCTCGTTCTCTGATCATGCTCTCGTTTCCTTTTCTCTCAAGCCTGGAGCGAAAACTCGCAGCAAGGCACGTGATGGAAGCTGGAAAATGAACATGAGCATTTTACAAGACAAAGAATTTGCTTCGATGGTGAAAGAAAAGATTGAGGTGCTTAGCAATGAAACTCCGCTAGATGCCTGCGTGTGGGAGAACTTCAAAATGGAGCTGGAGGAACTCGCTACCGACTTTTCGCAGAAACAACAGCTCGAGCGCACGCGAGAGAAAAGGGCGTTGGTCCAGTCCCTCAAGACACTAATTGTCGAAGAAGAACAAAGCCCTGAAGTTTTTCTGGAAGACATAAAAGAATGTAAAACACAACTTCTCAAGTTACTGGAAGGAAAGCTAACTGGTGCTGCAGTCCGAAGCCGCACTCGAATCTTAAACAAAGAAGATGTGCCGACAAAAAGTTTCGCAACGCTGGAAAGAACAAGAGGGGAAAGGAATACAATTCTGAAAGTAAGAAAAGTGGATGTCATGGCGGAAGGGCAAACAAAGTTGAAGAAATATTTGTAGCCGTCTACAGTGAGTTTGTTCGAAGAGAAGACATCGATAATGACATCACCGATAGTTTTCTCAACGATCTGCCGCAAGTGTCATAGGAACATACGGAGCGCATGGATCATCCGATCAGTACACCAGAAGTCAACTGGACAATCAAGAATCTGCCAGCAAACGAGGCTCCAGGCCCGGACGGAAGAAATTCCGAGTTTTATAAGATGTTTATAATCCTCCTCTGACACATTCAGCTGACAGTGTTTCCAAACATACAAGAAAGGCAGGTACCTCCACCATCAATGAAAGAGAGCTGCACTGTTTTGATTCCAAAAGTACAAACCTGCGGCAAAATTCCCGAAGTAACAAACTTCCGTTCTATAAGTCTGTTAAGCACAGACTACAAGATAATGGCGAAAATATTGGCACGGCGTTTGGACATTGGACTGAAAAACGTCATCGGAGAGCACCAAACCTACGGATTGAAAGGAAGGTCCATTCATTGCAACCTTCACGTCCTACGTTTTGCCTGTGAAGCGACAGCCGAAGGTCATCAGCCATTAGCGGTGCTGCAGACAGATCTCAGTCAAGCGTTTGATCGAGTGTCCCACGAGTTTCTTATGAAGGTCTTGGAACGATGTGGGGTGGGTGATGTGATGAGAAATTCGATAGCGCTGTGCTTCAAAAGCGTCACCACGCGGCTTTTAATAAATGGGAAGAAAGGAAAGCCAGTCTCGGTTCAGTGTTCTGTCCGACAAGGCTGCCCCATGTCACCAATTTTGTTTGCTCTACAGCTTGAACCATTGTGCCTCAAGGTGCAGCGCAACCAGTCGATCTCCGGCCTCAAGCTGGAGGGAGCATCTGTGAAACTCCTGGCGTACGCAGACGATGTTTCCTTCGTATGCTCTTCAAAGCGACAAATTGAAACAGTCTTAGATGAGTTCGAAAGTTACGGTCGGTGTTCCGGGGCAAGAATCTATAAGAAATAGTCAAAAGGGAGCTGGCTCGTAGAGTGGGCCACAAAGCCATCGAAGTTCATGGACGTTAAATGGTCTAAAGACGTGGAAAAGTACTTCGGCGTGTCCATGAATCTGTCAGCACCCACGTCACAACAACGGAAACAGAAATTGACGACCATCCCAGCCAAACTTTCTTCTTGGACAGCAAGACGCTTGTCAATGTTCTCCAGGAGATATGCCTGCAACGTAGTGTCATGCCCTGCGATCCTGTATGTGGCGGAAGTGGTTTGTTGCGGCTTCGGCACAGTGAACGCCATCCACAGACATTGGGCCAGGTTCATTTGGCAATCGCGATAGGAAAAGATGCGAAGAAGCAACCTGTTTTGGAGTCTGGAAAGCAGTGGCTTCGGACTCGGGGATGTGACCCTCAAGCTTTATGTGCAGTGTTTTCTATTCTTTAGAGATCAAAGAAATCCAATTTTCACGACCGCATTCCACAGCTTAGAATATGGACGCCTGCAGCAATGGATGGTGAGCACCACGGGTTGGGTGACCACGTCGAAGCATCTCAGTTATTACAAGGAAGTGGCCGACTCAAGCAGGTTCTGCTTGGTTCACTTTTCTGGGGAGTATCTTCTGACGGTTAAACGGAAGACACTTTACTGGGACACTGTCTCAGCAGTTTTACCAGTACCGTTGTACCAACAGTGCGTCAACGCTCCCAACCCATCGGATGTCTTCAAGCAGCAGAGATACCTGTCTGTGCCCATAAGCAGCAAACATTTTTTTGTTCGTTTTCATGTTGAAGTGCTCCTTGTGAAAGTGTGGCTTGATAAGAAAGGCTTTTTTGTGCCGTGGTCGCTAAACTGTGCTTTGTGCGGTGCGACTGAAACCTTACATCACGTGTTTGTGGAGTGCAGCAACGCTTATCTCTTTTGGGCGGAAGTGAAATGCCTCTTCACTGTAGTGTTCGAAATTGACTGGAACGTGTTAAAATGGTTGTGTCTTGAGAGCGAGGAGCACCCTTCAATGGTGCTGCGTGTTTTGGTAGTACTCAGACTACACGCCATTTGGCGATCCCGAACTGCGTGTCTCGAGTGCGACATTCATGCCAAGCAAACATGGTGGTATTTTGCGGCCAATTTGAGGTGGACTCTCAGTGTTGCTGCGAAAAGATTTCCAGAGGACAAGGAGCAGTGGGACTTTATCGCAAGACGTCTCCAGAAATGGTGCATGTGAAGTGTTAGCGTATAATGATATAACGGGCAGGCTGCTCATAGTCTAAAAGAAAAACAGCCGGCGTGTCGGCTGTGTGCATTTGTTCAAAAAAGCTTCCAAACAATCAATAAACTTGTTTAAAAAAATAGGGCGGGGATCGGTGGCCGAGTGGGCTAGCGCACACCAGCTCGGAGCACGTGGAGCGAAAGAATTCGAGCTGCAGAACCCAGGATCGTGGGCTCAATCCCCACCCCTGCCTGTTTCGATCTGGATGAGCATCGTATACCGGCGTGCAGTCGTGTATCACTACTGCGTGGTGCACGTTAAAGACTCCAGGTTAGCGGTTGTACCGCACTGGCTAAATTTCTCATCTACAGCTGGGAGACTCGTCGCCCGTTGAGGCAGACCAAGTTCAAGGCTGTTCAAGGTATTTCAAGACATACACACAACCCAATTTTTTAGAACTCTTTGTGGCATATTTGAAGAGGGGAAGTGAGCACGCGTGCACAGCTTTGATCAGCGCTCAAGCGCGCGCTCCCGTACCGTCGATTGCATGCACAGCTGCAGAAAGGTGTCCCCAAGTACAGAACAGTGACACAACATACGGCCGCGCTGTGGCGCAGCTCCCGGCCGCCCAGTTGTGCTTAAAGCCCACTACGTGCGAGTACCGCTTCGGCAACAGGTGTTGTCATGCCTCACTGGAGAGGCCTAAGACAAAGAGCGCGTATTAAGTCCGGCCGTGACACCACTTTATGTGGCTATGAAGTCGAATGCATGGTCCCATATAAGAGGCTATGGCTCTTATATGAAACCATACACTCGTACGGACGCTTTGTCGTCCGTACGAGTGCATGGATGCCGAAGTGTTTGGCGTCCGTGCACTCGCGCAGCTTGAGCGCGGCTCAAATCTGTCCACGTGCACTCTTCAATTTTCTGAAATGACATTGAAAGCAAGCTGGGTTGAAGCACTAGGGCCATTCTGCTAGTAGAGCTCGCTGCCGGTGCTTGCTGCATCGGCTTTGAAAGTGAAAGGGAGGCGCGCGGCGTTGAGGCATTGCGCGTTGTCACGGCATTACTACGTCGTCTAATCATTTCAAACAAACCTGTGAACAACTTCGTTTTCTTCAACGGTACGTCATCACACTCAAGTTGCGCCAACTCACTAATGAACTACTTCCGTAAATCCGTCACCCCGCGCGTTACATTCTGGGAACGTGTGGGCCAGGAGCGGAGCGTGTATGAATTTTGCTTCCCATTGATTCCCACAATGCGTAACGTTGCATGATGCCGCGATGACGTGCTTCGACTTTTGGAATAAGCGTATGTGGAGCGTAAGTTCGTCTGCTTCTTGCACAGGGGTTGCGATGATGTCAAAATGCCGAGTTCTTATTGGCTAATTTAAAAAAAATAGTGGGTAGACCTCAAAGCCTCTAGCTTTGAGGTCTACCCACTATCCCTTTAATCTAAGCCGGTCAGAGCTCGGAGTCGTTCCGACGTCACCGCATTTTCTGCGCAAGAAGCAGACGACTGGCTCTCCGCTTTTTGTTTACAAAATGCTGAACTGTGAAGATGGCACTGCTCAGTTTGCGATCTTCAGAGCTCCGCACGCATCTTTTCGTCGATTCTGAAAGCGAGCAAAGCACGCGCCATACGTAAAAGCGCTGAAAATGAACCATGGTCAGAAGGTCTTTTCTACCTACGACCATGACTCTGACGTAATCTGACGCCAGTCATTACAGGCTCGCATCTAAAGGCTGAACTCAGTGGAGAAGAAAAAATAACAACAAAATTCGCACTGCAAAAAACCAATATGATTACAAGCCACCGCCGCGTATCCGCTGGAAACTAAATTGTATGCGAGAAACAAGCGGTGAATGCTGCCAAAGCCAATACACGATGCCAAGACGTCAGTTGCGTGAGCGACTTCATCTGCTTGCACACAAACGACGCACTGGCAAACGCTGAAACCCGAGTGCATTACCAACGCACGACAACATCAACAAACAGGGTGTTCACAAAATACTTTTGAATGGCTCGAACGTGGTTCCAACTTGGGAACCAGTCGGAAATCAGAGCCATTTCTGTGACTACATTGCTCGTACCCCGCGCCGGCCGTTGGCACCTGCCGGTAGTGGCGGACTTCGGGCGACCAAAATCTAGCTCGCCTAGATCGGCGGCGAACAGCCCGTGGCCCGAGCCGACCCCGAGCGCCCGACCTGCATGCGCAGCTGCGAGCATGCAACTCTTTTGTTCTGGGAAAAATCTGCATCATCTATAAGGAAAAGCTACAAATAAGTCGCGGGTGAATCCCCTTTAAGTCCGTCGGCGATGATCTGGGAGTACGCGGGAGGCTGCTCAGCAGGTCCACCCGTGGTGAGAAATACGCTCGTATTTAAGAGAGAGAGCCTTATGTTAGCCGCAGATAATCTTCGTATACTCCTCCTGTATCTGCGGATAATTCTCGGTTAATCTTCGGTTATGTGTAGATACTCCTGAGATGAATAAGGATAATTCTGAAGTGCGCACAATAATCCCAAAGTATATGGGACTTTGCTCTCCAGGCTCACACGTGAACTCCACCCATATTTAAGTAAGTAACTTAAGTAAGCAACTTGGAGGACGCTTAAGCTTCGCCTTTAAGAGTGGAACGCGATAGCGAAACATATAAACATATAAACTCCCGCTCGGTCCCAAGCCGTGCAAGCGTGTCTGGCTCGCAACCGAAGGGTAGTGGGTTCAAATCCCGCCTAAAATTCTTCGAATTTTTATTTTAAGGCAAATGAATTGCTTTATAAAGAGAAATCTTTTGAGACATGCGGCAGCTTTTATTTCGCATTACATGTGATGTCTTTTAATCACTTTCATTCTACGCGTTGTGGGTTGTTGGAAATTTCCGCACGAGGTCATGGGGCTGTGGCGTCATGACCTTATCAACCAATCCTGGATTTTTGCCTACGCCACCGATACCGGCTTTTCTGCGACACGAGTTCCTTAATGCTCTCGCGTTAAAATCTCCTGTACTCCTCGGGTGGCCGCGGATGATTCTCGTATAAACTTAAACTACGTGAACGTAATCCTCACATGTATGAAGATAATTCGTCAGTACACGCGCGATAACCTTAGGGTACGTGGGATTCTACTTACCCAGACCACCGATATCGAAAACTCCGTCCGTATTTAAAGGAGATAGTCGGCTTCACACAGCCGAGTCTGAACTGGAAATACTCCGGACGCGGGTGATTATGCCTGTACCGTCCTTTACCAACGAAATGTTCTTGCTTGCTCGCTGGAGGATACAGGTGGGAAACAGCGCGCAGCTGTCATGCCCCATGAAAAGCACCGCAAGGTGACTCGCCTAGGACGCAGAACTAGCTACGTAGTTCGTTTTGGAAGGTAGCTAACATACTTCTTTTTGAATGAATCGTCAAGTATTGCACCTCGATACAATGGTAAACGGGAAGCGTGGACCTTATCGGCGACTCCAGCGAAATCGACGGCACCCAGCGGATAGAACAGAAAGCTGCGGCGGCGGGTTCGCTCACCGGCCTTGTCGAGCGAATCAGATGCTCACAACGCCTGGTGGTCAAAAGACAAAGCCGTGAAAGTAGGGTCAAAAACACGCTGATGAAAATCGTCCATAACAGCGTTGTTGTACAAAACGACCGACCGCTTCTCCGAAAACCTATAAATGATATTTCACAGTACAGGGTTGAATAGACCAGGAAGCGATATCGGGTTCGCATTTTAACATACCAAATATTTCTCCGATTACATTAAAAAAATTCTGAAACTTCGATGTTTCAGAAAAAAAAAGAAACGAAAGAAAGAAACAAAAGAAGCTCTTTTCGGAAACACACTGGCAGCCACGGCAAACATCGGGGATAAAAAAAGCGTACTTGTCAGCACAACAACAACAACACCAACAACAATAAAAATAATAATAATAATAATAATAATAATAATAATCAATAATAATAATAATAATAATAATCCAAGAATAATAATCACAGTAATAATAATATTACACTAATAACTACTAATTAATAATAATACATAATAATAATACAAGTTTATACAAGACTCCATCTTATGCAGAGGAATAAAGATAGGAATTCTGCTGGCGAAAGCCATCAAGGGCTGTGGGACAGAACCTAAGTTGAGGTGACATCGAGTGAAGTACTATTATGAACAGAAAAGTCAAGCATCGCAGTAGCATCAAGAAGAGTATTATAGAGAAAATCAGAAAGCTTGAGCACTCGCACTCGTGCATCAAGTGAAGAACAGGAACTATAATAAAGCTTGAGCGTCGCAGTAACAGTAAGAGTACAAATGAATAACAAGTCAGCTTCGTCAAAGTCTTGAGAAGGAGTTTGTAAGTTTCAGAGGCTTGAGTCATGCGACACAGAATGATCGAAATGTTTTACATACAAACAGTATGTACTCTGAAGCACCAATGAGTATCAATTAGAACTCTAGTATACACATGAATCTATCAGTTTCAGTCCTTTCAAATCACGATAACTTCACAAAGTTAGAAAAAAGTAAAAAGTAAAATCCAGACACAATGTGCACCATAAATTTAAAAAGTTTTAAAATAATGTTGCAAGTAAGAATAAGCAGAAACGTATTGGTCTTTCAAACAATGACAATAATAAAATAATTAATAATAATAATCTATCAATTAATCAATCAATCAATGTTTATTAAAGTGTCTAGGAACAAACAATCGGTCTTAGTGCTGGCACACTAAAAAAATAAGCAAAAACACACACATACACACGAGTGGAGGAGAACGTAGTACACCAGTCTGAGAATAAATATATTAACAAGTATGAAAGACACTCAAATCAACAAGGGAAATCAAAAGCACAAAACAGAGACATCACCAGGTGTGAGAGCAAAAAGTAAATACTTGGATAACGTACTGACAAACATCAACACTTCAACTGATCAGCCCTTTTCTTGCAAGAGGAAATTTCGTACAGCATTTCCGAACTTGCTCCCGCATAAGTTAAAAATATCAATTGTGTCAGAGTAGCGGTTATAACACTCCAGCCGATCTTTGGATCGGGTTTAAGTGGCTAAAATGTCGAGCTATGTAGAAAGATGATTGTAGCTGTGTAGGCAACACGTGGAACTCTAAAGGCCCGTTCACACACTTGCATCTCGGAGCGACCACTATGCTTACGGACGAATGCAACCGCTCCGACTTCAACGACAACTGTACGCGACGTGTACGCACACATGGAACCGCATGCAACCAAACGAATCAACAGCCAATGAGAAACGAGCTTCAGCTCTTGCTCCTAGCCAATAGTAAGCAACCCAGCTACGCTTACAAACATGGCGGACGGTTTCCAGCCCGACACGAAATCCTCACCGGAACAGCCGGAGGTGTCGGCTACGGCGTACAGTCACGAAGATCTGCTGTGCGCCTACAATAGGCGTGTAAAGGCTGGTTCAGACATCTGAAACGAACCCGTTATTCACGACTGCGTCCGTTCTGAAGAGAGCGACCGCTCTGCGCCGTGCGTACACTCTTGCAACCACTGCCACAAGCGCAGCGGGTCGGCAGCACGGCGATCGCCACTCCGCCGCTGTCAGCTGTTTCAGCGGTGCCTCTAAAAAGAAGGGGACGCGCTGCCACTCACTTGCGTAACAGTAGACAGACCGTCTTCTATGACCTTAAACTCTATTTTTTTTGTTCAGTATACGCTTGCAGGGTAGTGCATTAAAAAAAGAAAAAGATGCAGTACGCTCGTCTTGCAGAATCACGACTTTAATACACGACTTTGCCAACAGTACAAATCTCGCCACACGCCTTTTCTACGATCATAAAAGACGATGTAATTTTAGCAGCGATACAGCAACGTAGAAATATAATTTCGTGATCAGATAGACGTTGCGAGCGTTCAGGATTGCTAACACTAATCACCTTTCTCGGGTGATGAAAACGCGTGAAAATTCGCATCCTTTACACGGTACGCACCAGTAATACCTTGAATTTGAGCACACGCATGGAATGCGCCAAAAGAAATCCGGGCGATGTTCGAGAGACACGAATGCTAAGAAAGCACCACTGCAGTCGAAGTAAACAACACGACGGCATCGGGCGTTTCTGCTGTCTTGAGAGTGTCGCCACGAGATCGCCGCACGAGTAGGTGGATCTTCCCTTCTAGTACGTGCTGGGTTATCATAGCGACACACGACGAGAATTCGCAGTGAAGGATAGCGCTTTTACGGGGAACGAAGAGAAGTTTCCACCACGCCGTCCACGTCGACGATCACCACCGACGCCATGTTTGCGGACTGGAGCTGAGCCTGGCACGACCGGCATGCAACGCGCGCGACCGAGCTCTCGTCGACTTGCGATTGGCCTGTCGCTCCCGTCGTTCCCGAACGTAAGAAAAGTTCAGCCCGGCTCAACTCCTTGCGTTGCAAACGAACACGGACGAAACGACCGTTTGGCGCTTCGTTGCTATGGTAACTCGTCGTTCCAACCGGTTGCATTCGTTCGTAAGCGCAGTGGTTGCTCTGAACGCAACTGTGTGAACGGGCCTTAAGGCTCACTTCGGACAGAAGGCTGGGAGAGTTAATCGAGCCGTGCAGGGTCTTAAACAAAAACAACAAATCTGCCTTCACCCGACGCTGCTGCAGGCTCAACAAGTTGACGAGTTGCGAGTTACACCCAACGTTCAGACAAGGATCACCTTCTCAAGGTAACGATATTTAAAGATAGAAATAAATTTGTTTTGGACTCGCTCGACAGATAAACTGTTAGTTTTGGAAATGCCGTTCCAAACAACCGAGGCGTACTCTAGCTGGGATCTAACTATGGAACAATACAGCGTGAAAAAAGCGGACGGGCTTTTGAATTCCTTCGTTATGCGAGACACGGCACCTAACGTGCGCAAGGCCGATTGAACCACTCTGGTAACGTGAGTGTCAAATCTCAGGGTTGAATCAAAGACAACTCCAAGGTCTCTCAGTTCACTTACACGTGAAAGCAGTTCGCCATAATAACTATATGGAAAAAATATATCATGGGTCTTGCGAGAATATGTCATTACGTTTGTTTTAGAATGATTCAAACGGAGGTCATTGTTTAAACACCGACGACCGAAGGAATAGGCGTCATTCTGAAGCGCGATGCAATCCTCTAAGGTCGATATATTTTTGTAAAGTTTTATATCATCAGCGTACTGCAGAAATGAAGAATTTAATATAAGTTGAGAGACATCATTTACAAAAATATTAAAAAGGAGGGGGCCCAAGACAGATCCCTGAGGCACTCCAGAGCTTGCCTTGTACAAGGACGAGGTAGTATTGTTGACGCGGACGTAGGCTTGCCTATCAGACAAATAGCTTTTTAACAAATTGTATACCGAGCCACATACTCCGTACGAGGAAAGCTTGTATAAGAGGATGTTGTGGTTGACTACGTCGAATGCCTTACTCAGGTGCGAAATAAAAAACGTCAAGCTGGCCTCTATTACAAACTACTTCAGAAGCAGCAGACGTAAAAGATGCGAGATTGGTGGATGTCAATCTGCCGGACATGAACCCATGCTGATTAGGAATGACTATACTACGAAACTTGAAGGAGAGGAAATGATGGATTACCATTTCAAAGAGTTTGGAAAAAGAAGAGAAAAGAGAAATCGGTCTGTAATTAAGAACATCACCACTATTTCCAGATTTCAGGACCGGAACAACCACTGCCAGTTTCCAGTCATCGGGGAATATTCCTGACGACAAGGAGTTATTGAAAATTGTGCACAGTATAGGCGTAAGTAATTCATGATAACCCTTAACAATTGCAGCGGGTATCCCGTCATGACCTGTAGACAATGTGGGTTTCATTTTCTTAATACATTGCCTAACACATTCCTCATCGACAACTACAGAACCTAATGAGTCACCAAATCCGTCCGAGTGAGGCAATATAGTTGAGAAGCAGTTATTATTATTATTGACTGACGCAAAGTGATCCGCAAACAACTCAGACATGCCCTTCGCACTGGTCGCTATGCTGATTCAAGACGATTTCGGACTCAATATTCTTCCCCAAGCGCGATTTAGCGTACCTCCAAAGTTTCTTGGGATTTTTAACAAGATCTGATTCTACCGAGTCACAATGCGCCTGGTGATCACGGTTTAAAATTTTCTTACATCGCTTTCTGCAAATTTTAAATTCAACTTCCCACTTTTGAAGACCACTTTTCTTAAACCTCCTGTGCAAAAAATATTCCCGTTTTGAAAGCTTTCCGGAGTTCACGAGAGAACCAGTTAAGGAACCGAGATTTTTTAGACGTTTTATAGAGGGATATATATATATATCCATGGCCTCCTGAACAACAGTTGTGAGGAGATAAACTTGGTCGTTGACATCAGACGACTCCAAGATAGAAGCCCAGTCAACACCCGACAGATGGTGATACATTCCAGTGTAGTCCCCCGCTGAATACTTGTACGAGGTGTGTGGGGAAGGACCATTAGAGGGACTCAGGACCGAAGGATCAAAAACAGAAAGAACTACATCAAGAGCAGGGTGATATCTATCCTCAGGAACCATAGAAAGTTCACTTCGAGCCACACGTATACCGTCCGTGTTTGAAAAACATAAATCTAAAGCATTACCTTGGTCGTTTAGAACGTTATTATGCTGTCTAAGATCTAAAAAAGAAGTAAAGTTGAGGAGATAGTTGCACTTTTGTTTACAATAAAAGTTGTCAGTAAGGACATTGAACTGTGTCCAGTTAATACCTGGAGCGTTAAAATCCCCCAAGATTAAGATATTGCTCCCCTGTGAATCATTAATTGTATTTTCAATATCAGCGAGACATCTTTGGAAATCATCTGGTGTCGTCTGAGGAGGAAGGTAAAACAGACCTGTTAAAATACGTTCTCTCCTAGAACACTCAATTTCCACCCACAGAGACTCGGGAAATCTTTCCAAATCCTCACGTCTTCGTGAACTATATTGTTTGTTAACTGCGACCAATACACCGCCTCCTACTCGGCCGCGGGAAGAGAAATCACGGTCGTGACGGTATACATCAAAACCAGGCGGAAAGTAATCGGAGGAACTAGTACTAGGACATAACCAAGTTTCCGTTAAGCAAACAATTGAGTAATTAGAGAGTGAAATGCTGGCAAAGAAACATTTAGCTTTCGTCCGTAGGCCACGGACATTCTGGTAATAATATATAATATAATAATATATAATATAATAATAATAATAATAATTTTCATATCCTTTTTTTTCGTTTTTTCATTACAAAACGAAAAAAGGTGGAAAAGAGGGCAAAAAGCTGCTACTGCAGCTTGACGAGGCCCTACTTCCCATACACAGCATTGGCGGAAAAACAGCGTAAAATAAAAATACACTAGACCCAAAAAATCAAATATACACCAGCACACGACTCCAATCATTAGACTTGTTTATGTAGAAAGATGATTAAAAGACATATGCCGCTGAGATAGAAACAATTTTACAACACATGCGTGACACTACACGGTATCATAGAAAATGGGATTATAGTAGCATGTCCGCTAACATTGAATTTGACTTTCCAAGTATGCACACATCATTTGCTTCAAGTTCATTTAGTAAAGATGGCAACACATATTTTAATAATGTAAACCATAATTAGTACGGGGTGTTGAAGCATTCCAGGTCTCGCCATGGCGGGCAACGTATTTATGATCTAACTCAGTTAAACATATGACACTGCAGAAATGGAAAAAGTATTGTTGTGTTTTAAGGCTACATTATAAGCCACCAACAACCGAAACTTGTGCAGCTGTTCAATAGGAATTACACTTTGCTTGAAAAAGAGTTCCTTAGAAGGATGCAAAAAGAAACATTTGAAACAATTCAAGTAGCCCGCTTTTGAGTTAGTAGCAGTCTTCTTAAGTTATGTTTTGTTGTTTGGCCCCAAACTAAAGGACAATATACATAGTGAGTATAAACCAAAGAGTAATATAAAAGTAATTTCACACTTGTTGGAAAGACGTAATGGTTTCTACAAAGGAGACCAATAGATTTACTAGCTTTTGTATGGACATATTCAACGTGCTCATTCCATGATAATGATTCAATGAAAAGTACACCCAGCGTTTTTACCGACTTTACCACCTCTCGTGTTGATGAGCCTAAGGTTATTTATTTGAAATGAATAAGATATTTGTCTACTTCGAGGTCGAAATAGCACACATTTAATCTTTTCAGAATTTATTTTTAGTCCATTTACTTTGGTCCACAAGTCAATGTTTGAAAGAACCCTTATTGCTTTCCTTTCTATATCATCTGCTGAGCCGCCTTTAATAAAATAGTCGTATCATCGGCATAAGAGACAGGGTTTGCTTGCGGTACACAATTTTCAATGTCTTTTATGGAGATTATAAACAAGTGTGGACCGAGCACACTACCCTGATGTACACCAGTTCTAATTTTTGAATGGTTGAAATAGAGTTATTATTATTAACGAACCGCGTACGGTACTGTAGGTATGACTTAAATAGGTCTAGAGCAGTTCCACGCATACCGTAATTTACTAGCTTCATGAACAAAATTTTGTGATTAATTAAAACAAACGCTTCAAGAAATCAATATATACACCCATGATGAGTTCTTTATTCTCAATACATTCTATAATTTGTGGCTTTTGTACTAACAGTGCCGATTCAGTTGAGTGATGTTTTCGGAAATTGTGTTAACTATTAAAAATTATTTAAAATTTTTCTAGCTAAATATAAGGTCTCTTATGAATGATTTCTCAAGACATTTGGAGAAAATAAATAAAAGAGAAATAGGTCCGTAGTTTTTAAACGTATTCTTGTTCCCACCTTTAAACAAAAGCGACAACCTTAGACACTGCATTGGTTTAGGAAAAACACCAGAAGAAAATGATAGATTAAATATATACGTTAACACCGGTACCACTATGTCGAGAGTATGCTTAATCACTTTGATGTTAAGATCGTCTACATCTTGACTCCTGGAGTTTTTCAAGTTTCTAAAGACCGCAAACGCTTCATCCTCGTGAGTAGGGCTGATAAAAAAAGAGTTTTCGAAATTACGTTTCATATAGCTGCTAGCGTCAAGCCCGTCTGGGGGTGTAGCTATATCACTTGATTGGCTGACAAAATAATTGTTAAATGCATTCGCCAAAGCACAACCGGACAAATCGTCGTCTCCGCAGTTTATATTATCTAATATTTGACGCTCGTGGTGAGGATGCAAGACCTTACTCACCCTTTCCCAGAGTATGCGAGAATTTTTATTATCATCTCTTTTAAAGAGGGTTGTGTAATACGCTGACTTCGCGCGTCTTAACCAACCAGTTAGTTGGTTACGATACCTTTTGAAGGCTCTTAGGTCTTCGGAGTCTCTTGTATTTAAAAAGCGCTGGTACATGGCGGTTTTCTTATGCACTTTGTGCAATAACTCTTTCGTCATCCATGGCTTGCGCATTGTTTTACACAGTTGTGCGGTTCTATAAGGAAAACTCTCATTGTACAGCGTTTTAAATGTTCGTAAAAATAATTTATATGCACGATTGGCATCTAATTCTAAGTAAACTGTCTCCCAAATTACAGCGAGTAAACATATCTCTAAACACCCCCATTGTAACATAAGTAAAATTTCGCACTTCGAAAGTTTTCTGTAACGGGTCTTTTTCTACTGCACGAGGTTTATTAATCAACCGAAATATTGGTAGATGGTGGCTGAAATCAATGCTAATAACATCAGCTATTATAGAGGATACATCATAATTAGTGACAAAGAAATCAATTAAAGTTGATGTGGAGCCAGTTAGTCTCGTTGCTTGCGTTTCAATATAGTAAAAACCATTTCTTTCAATCGCCTGCATGAAGGCCTGTCGCGCTGTTGTGTTTGTAAGCATGTTAATATTGTAATCACCACCGAGAAAAAGGACATAGCGGTTCACTATCGTAAAGTTGCAAAAGATATCGAAGAAATCAATAAACTTGGATACATTTCCGGATGGTGGGCGATACACAACGGCGAAAAGATATTCCCTGTAACGTACACACAATAGCTCATAATCTTCAGTAACTTGGGTGAATTCAGATATCAGTTCACTCTCTAAAGCATTTTGTATGAGCAAAGATATTTCACCACCTTTTTTTCTTCACGGCGAAGCGAAAAATGCCTGTACTGTGGCAGACTAAAACATTCGAGTCATCTTTATACCAAGTTTCTGACAGCATAATGTCATCAAAAGAAAAACCAAGACAGTCAAAAAGTATACCAAGGTCATCAACTTTAGATTTCACAGACCGAGCGTTTAAGTGGAAAAACGATAAACCAAGAGGTTGCTTTGAAGCAGCAAAGTTTGCAAAGTCAATGGGTGCAATGCCCATTGTAAAAACGAAACACCAAGAAATATTCACCCGATAAGGTCACCTAACGTCCCAGTACACGCAAGTCATCTTCGCATGAGATTACGTGGGCCTGTGCTCCTCCCCTGTCGAACAAAACACTTTTCCGTTCCTGTACCAGACGAACTGATAATGTTTCGCTCTTGCCCACTCCTTCACCTGCCAAAGCAGATTCCTTCCTTGCCTCGTCATGTTCTCGGCAATGTACAGGTGACCAGTGCCAGCAAGCCCTGTTCAAAGCCCGCTTTTCGCTCAACCAGAGCTCTGTGGTTTCTTGCCTATAGAGCTAAAGCGCACTATAATACCATCTATGTATGCCTCACATGGCTTAGCAGGCTAATCTTGTGACACATCGCTTGAGAGACTTTCCTTCTGACGTTAGCTCATCGACCCCAAGTTTCGCCGCCACATCGCTTATGACGCTCAAAAGGTCCTCCCTTTTCGTCTCGCACACACCGTGAATCTCGAGGTTCTGCCTTCGGCTGCGCCACTCGAGATCGTTTAGCTGTGATTTGAGCTCCTGCACTTCATGCTCCGTCCCCGCCCTTTGAATTTGGTCAACTCGCTTTTTTTTGCCATTAATATCGTTCCTTTGGACATTTAGGCGCTTCAAGACTTCGTCGTACTGGTCAGAGAGCATCTGAACTGTTTGCTCAATGCTTTCCACTGCTGTTTTCAGTGACAGCAAACTGTCAAGTTTTCGGTTCATTTCAGCGAGCAAGATTGACATGTTGAGCTCTGGTCTTTGTTTTACGCTCTTGCTCTCTGACCTTGTCCTTGCTGCTGTGCAGTCTGAGCATTTCCAGCTCGTTTTTAACTCTTTATCTTTTTTTTTGAACACAGATGCCACGATTCTCGAGCACACACCCAAATGAAAAGAAAAAACGATTCGCATTTGCAGCACGACAAGGGACAATCCTCCCGTCTAGCTGTTCATGACATGCATTGCAAAGGTTCATGCTCTTTACGTCAAAACAAAACTAACATACGACAAATAAGTACTTCTAGCAAACTCTTTGGCAGCAGCGGCGGAAAGCAGAAATAGTACACAAAAATAAACCAACCTGCGACAAGTACGAAGAATTCATTTTATTCAGGGAATAAAATAAAATTTACCGATTAAAGGGGCCGTGCAACGGTATTGGGTAGGAATGTTTCTCAGTTTACTCAAGTTTATTGACCGTAGTGGGACCCAAGCTATACTCGCACGCAACGTTACAAACCAAAAAGCTTTTTTATTTTTTATTTTTTGTCGCCGCGCAATTTTAAGGATAAAAGCGGTCGTTTTCTTTCAATTTTTTTCGCAAATCTTGATAACAAAGCTGTAGGGATTGCAGTGTTGCCGTTGTAAACAATGCGATACTCTGGATTTTGTCATCATGGTTTGCGATCCCCGCGGCGACGATATTTAAATACGGTTAATACAGCGGACGCCATCACTGAGCGGAGCATTCGATTTGGGCTTGTGCGCAGTCGCTGCGATGACGGGAATAGCCGAACTTTGTGGAACTCAACGCGTTCCCCGTGCTTCGCAAACCCCCGCGCGGGGCTATGATTGACATTAGGGGCATTTAATCGGCTCCTGATCACGCGGCCGCTCTTTCCGGTTCCGAGATGAGGGAACGGAACGCTGCTCGTTTTTCTCAATTTTATTCTGCGGCTGACATTACGTGGGGGAAAAAATTAAGACATTTACAACTCTTGCAATGCCGAATTAGAGCGCAGCTCTTGAGGATGATGCGGAGGATCGAGAGGACGGTATGCCAACTCCTCATCCGTACCCTTCTGACTGCTTCCTCATTTACGCCTCCCGTGATCCTGCGCCTGCGCGGCCGCGAGCGTCCGAGAACCGCCTGCAGCCGACAGCCGTCAGAGCTGCTGCGATCGGCCACCTGCACTCCCACTTCTCCTGGCGCTCCTCCTCCTCGCGCCCAACACTATCCTCCTCCTTCCTCCGCTCCTCATGGGGAACGCGCTATGCAGCGCGCTCACCGCGGTGCATTATGGGACGTTCCCACTGAAGGACCGAGGAGACTATGCCGACGCGAGAGCTCGCGCGTGCGCGCGCGGCGGTGAGTCGAAGCGTTAACGCACGCGAAGCGCACGCAGCCGGTAGACGAGACGCTAAGAGCGGCAGAGAGTAAACCTGCCGCAGCTGTTGGAGAGAGTGTGATGGAGGAAAGTTAGGCATTGCGTAGTGTGAGTGAGAAATTACAATATGGCCTATTCGGCGACATAGATTCAAGCAGAGAGCATGCTCCATAACACTTTCTGTTCAAAAATTACCCGCGACATTTATATCTTCAAAGTACAGCTGAATTTATGAACTGCAGCTACTTAAGAGCGATCGTTAATTTGTTTAGAAGACATTAAGCAGCCGTTTCGGGGAGCGACGTATACCACGTGGCACCAGGATCTTCATAATGTGACATCACAAACCCATGATCGACTCACCTGACGTCACCAGACGTCACCTGCCACAATGCAAGATTCTGACCCCGTGACGTTCGCGTCGTACCACGTGTACCTAACGTAGTACGACGCCCGGTCACGTAGCTTCAATTTCTCAGCTAAATTTAGCGGGTAAATAGACGTCGTGGTGCCTGGTTGTGGTGCCACGTGGTACCATGACGTCACCTAACGTCAATTTCTCTGCAAAATTTAGCGAGGAAATGCACGCAGGAACGGACGGACGTACAACTTCTGAGGATTAGTGTGTTCCGTTAAAATGCATTTCATGCTTTAACAAAATGGTTAACGCTTATCGAATCCTATCAAATTTAATACCATTTGTAGCCAATAGACACTGATGAGGTATGAAGCTTTAATAGGGAAGTCATCCACGGATACATCAGTGTTTTCTACACACACCATTAGTAGCCACAAAAACGAGATAATCCTGCCAAATAATTATAGATTACAAGCGAGCACAATTTAATCTTCGCAGCGACAATAAATACGCTTATATTATTCGTTAAATATTGAGTTAAGGCTAGCGTAGGTATATAACGAGTTTTAATAAATTAATCATACTTTAATCACATTATGAAAACCACGGGGAACGTTGGACAAATCCGAAAATAAACTTGTCTGGCTTAAACGTTCCTTCAAATTCAATAAAGGCGTCAATCAACACTAATATATACTTTTTTAAGGGTGCTGCCGACTTGAAAATTGTAGCGCCGACAACGCCGTCTAGCTGCTTAAAACTTGAAACACCGGCTGGTTTTGGCAATACAGCTATCTGGGTGGGCAACGGTGTGGGCATGGGGACTTGAGCTTGACTAGACTTGGTTATGGTGGGCTACCGAACTGGCTAATGAGAGGCCATCACCTTGCCTCCTCGAAAGAACGAGGACGAAAACGGTAGGGTGTTTTCGTTGAGTTTCCACAACGAAGGAATAATGAGAAATTACATGTAGTTTATGCAGGTAAGCTCATAAAAAAAATTTACACGTGATTTGCGTTAGGTTTTTTGGTAGTTTACAAAATCCTGTTGATGTTTACATTAGCCTTGTTTACGTTCTTTTTTCTTCGAATAGGCTTCAAACGAATTACGTCACGCCCTTTCCACGTTTTTTAACGTCCTTAGAGCAAGATTTAAGAAAAAAGTTGGTGCTGCCGTCTGTGGGCAGGGCAACAAACTTAGCAATAAGCGAGCCTGGGTCGTCCGAAACGGTTGGGCGTGTGAGCCGGGGAAAGCAGGCGAGCTATACTCGTCCCGAAAGGTTTGGGGACGAGGTATTGCGAGAGCGCGCGCTCGGGGATGTCTCCACACGGTGCTTAGTTCATATGATTTCGATGCAAAAAACACTGGATAACCCCGTTGCAGATGTCATGGGTTGGCGAAATTCTCGTGAGTCACTGCGTCACAGTAATGCAAGACTCCTATTCGTGCAAACAGGCCGATTTCGCGAATTCTCAGTTTCGCTAAACCGTTGCGCGTTGAAAAGATGCATCCTGTAAACAAACAATCAGAGCTCTCTCTTCCATTCCCTCCTGGTAACTCGGATGTTGCTGGTCTCTGTCTGCCCCTCCCGGTAAAGCGGCACGTTCGCAGCGAAGCCTGCAGTGATCGAGCGGCCGTGCTTCGGCCATTTTGGTACCTAACATCAGTGTTGCCAGCTACTTTAAATTTTTGCCTGAAATTGCAGTAAACAGCTAGTTTTCGATCCTCCAGCAATGTTACAGCAGCTCCACGACAAGGCAAAATAATCTCGCCTGAGCCACTTGAGACCTCACGTTAGGCTAAGGAGGTCGCATTTTTTTATTCCGCTGTCGCACTGATCATGCATTGTAGAAAAGACAGTCTGCAACAGACTGAACGAGGCTGCGTTTCCTTCTTCTACGACGGTTCTGTTCACGCTGGTCATACAGAAACTGGCTGCCGACATATTCTAAGCCTAAACGTTATGAAACAAACCTGCTTCAAACAAGCTTGGGGCGTGTGTGCATGCAGATGACTTGTCATCCTGTCTGCGACGAACACCGTGCCTTTTGTACGATGTCTTCGGCCATTGCGCCCGCCCTGTTACGCTGAGCACCAAGATAACGGCGCCCATATGATAACCGAAAAAAGATCTAGCGCCGCTTCTTTGAACGTGGCTTATTGAATATCTCTAGAGTGGCTATCAAGTATAGACGTCGATAGAGATGTCGTCGCACTGATGGCGTCGTCGCTGAAGCCTCGTTCGCGGTCCAGCTGTCGTGCCAGGACTCGCCACTGCTTCGAGTGGAACATTAATTGCACGAAGCACTCGCTTGGCCGGACCCGGAGCAGCTCGCGTTCCAGTGGATCGATGAAGTTCCGTTCCAAGCTCGTTCCGAGCTCGTACTGCGAGGAAGACGGGAGAGAAAGTTGTGCTGGGGTTGTGTCGGCCTGTGGTTCCCACTGGACCAACACTCAAAAAGACATTCAACGAGCACTCGACGAACCCCTCTCGCGAGACATGCAGTATTCGCCTTCTTTGGGACCTACGACGTGCATCATATTTCAATCTCATAACACGTAAAACACCTTTATCTGCAGTGGCGTCAAGTTAATATTTAAAACGCGCTACGAGGGCCGTCGCCCTGGAGGATCATTTGTGATGGGAAAGAGCAATCCGTCAAAGTGCAGTTTTGAAAGATGAAAGAAAAATTATATTCGGCACATCATCACAATTTTTTTATTAAAGCAGCTTTTATTGGGTATCAGGGTTAAAACAAATAGATAAAACGTCAAAAAGTAAAAAAAAGAAAAGAATGATCAGATTGAAAGCCGAGATTTGGTAACAAAAAGGGTTTCAAGACGTTGAAATGTCACCAACTCTGCTGCATGTTCGCCGTTATTTCTACGAAATACAGCTCACACGGCACAACTGTTGCATTCTCGTCGGTTGTAGAAGGCAAGAATAGAATGTGAAGGGAACGATGGACTGAGCTTGAGGATGGAGATCAGTTTGCTTCTATTCTGAGCCTTGCATAGGCTTACGCAATCGAATAGGATCATCGACGCCCAGCTAGGCACTCCTTTTGAGAATCCGGAGCTAAGAGCTCGATAGGCAGCCGCGGAGGTGTTCTGAAACTAGCAGGTTTAGCAGTGAGCTGGCGATGGTTAGGAGAATTCGGAGACACGGATAGGAACCCAACCTGCAGTCGATTGACCCATGCCTTCGTCCCTTACCAATAGGCCTTCTGCGTTGCCCAGGTGAACTTGTCAGAACTGCATGTGCGACGTTGTTTATCGCTAATGGGTAATATAAACTTGCGCGTCTGAGTCATGCCACGCCAGTAGAAGCGTATCTGTTCTGCTACCAGACGCGATCGTAGGGAACATAAAGGAAACAGCAAATATCAAAACGCAGCCCTTGCAAGGGGCTCAAGCTAAGACGCTGATATCGGCGTGTGACGGGGTGCCGTTTCGTACGTTCTTGAAACATAGAAAGAAACTGAAACCCTGCGGCGGTTGGTAGTCTGACGTAACCACGCCCATACCGGAGACGCGTACCTTTGTGGTGGAGGCATGAATTCCGTAATTTCGATCGTTTTACGCCGTGTAATCTAACCGAATTCGGGCATGGAAAGATTCCCCCTCGTTTTTCAGCAGCAGCAAAAAAATAAGAAGCTTAGTGGTGGGGTTGCTATGCGAAGCTCCTCTGATGTTTATTCAGGCGATCTTGTACTACCCAAAACGAGGGCGCCACAAGTATAGTGCGAAGCCAAGGCGCTGAGCTGGTACTACGTAGTACCCAGAAAATCGGGCGCCAAAGTTAGTTCAAAACTTCATCGGAGGAGGCCTGTTGGCCTCTCTACATGTTATGGAGACACATTTTTTATAGTCTTATTATGTTAGTTAGCCTTAAACTCCTAAAACAATGCGATTCTTTTAAACAAAACTAGAGGATAATTCATTGGTTTATCTTAGGAGAGTGGGTAAGCCTGACCCTCAGAAACGCCACACATGCGTCCCTCTTTGGGAAACGCTGACGCTACACCCCTTACTTTCTGCTTTTTGGCGTTTTCTTTTGCTTTCTCTATTTTATGCGGCCTATTTTTGGCCTCGTTACGGGGTCAGTGTTAGCTTTTCCCAAAGGGGTGCGTGTGTGGCGTTTCCCAAGTTGTCGTGTTAACAGATTCCCCAAAATCACACCAAATGGATCTTCCTGTAACTTGTTTCAGCACTGCTTGCTCGACGTACTCTGCCTGTCAGAGTACGTCGGCACCCTTAGGACATGGCCATTCATATCACCCGTGCAAGAACCACGTCCATACCACTCGTGGATGGAACCGCATCTATACAACTTGTGGAGTGAACCGCATCCATCGTTTTAACTATACACACAGATATCACAGCCCACGCACCGGTATACTACGGACACCGAGAACGAAGAACAAAGGGCGACAGCAGAGCGGCGACCGAGCACGCCCGCATTCCACCGCGCCTCAGCGCAACACCCCAAGATAACAAAGCCGGAGTGCTGAATGAGATGGCGTCGTCAGAGAAAGGCCAACGCTGGGCACAGATTGGACAG
>JAZHYW010024266.1:0-56938 GCA_037355805.1 Ixodes ricinus
GAATGCGCCGAACATACGTGGAATCATGCACGGTGTTATGCGACAGATAACGACGGCGATAAAGAACGTTGAACTCACCCGACTGTGTTCTGTAGGCGTGAAATCCTTGCGGTACAGCGCGGAAAGGCACTCTCTTTTAAATAGCGGATCGATCCCGTGAAACTTCACTACACCGCACACACGGACGTTTGCTGTTGCGGACAGCGCCCAGCTGCTGTCCCTGATTGTTTCTCTTTCGATGACTGTTGGAACTGAAAACAGCGCAGTGCACACCTGAGGATCTAGTTGGATTATCCATCGAGCACTACGCACGACACGATTGAAAATAGGGCACACCGAAGAGAAAGGTGCAGATCGTGGCGACTGAGAAACGCAAAGAAGACAAGCCGCTGGAGGTAGCAACTCATGGATGAATGGTAGTGACCGTAGAGAGAGTTTGCTCAATGGGAGGCGCAAGCAGAGCCAGGGCGTGCCCCAGACGCAGAACAAGGGCTTGACAAGCTCTCTTGGCTAACAGAAGCCGAAAAGAATCCCCTAGCAATGGTAGCGAGAAACAGTTTTCACCATAGGTTTATGGGTTTAGTAAGCACGTAAAGTTAAGTGTGGTAACCCTTCATTGTTGAAAATAGGCTTCACGTGATATTTCGATCAGGATCATGCAGAAAGATGTAAGAAACGAATGTGCCGCTCAACACTCTTTTGCTCGGACAGAGTGTGACCGCTCGGACCGCAGATTCCCGGAACCTCGTCACCTGGCGCACGGATTATGTCGATCCGTTCCGCTAGTCGCATTCTTCCACCATGACTTTGATTTACCGTGATTGAAACATCACGTGCACCATGTTTTCAATCATCGAGAGTTACTCCGACGCACTTATTAAGTTTATTTCTCGGGACCACCGCCAGGGTATTATTTCCGGCTTCTGGTTGGCCACATTAGAATTTGTGAAGACGCCCTGGAACACGCCCAGCCCGCTTTCGACCAATGGCGCCTCCTTATTTGTCTCCTATGCTTCCCAATGAATATCCAAACTCTCTACAAATACCACTGTGAGTGACCGCAGTCGCTACACCTTCGGTAACGGGTGGTAGCTTGCGCCGACTAGCGCCTGTCTCTGCGACCAGTGCCACGCTCCGTTGAGAAACGCCTGGGTTGGAGGGTGCGCCTCCTTCTTGACGCGCGGTCCGAGGTTAAGCCTAAACCATGCTTGCAGACGTGTATACTTCGTTTCACTTTAAGCCCAGACGCAGCCGACGATACGAGCTGATGGGTCCAAACCTCAAACAGCGTCAAATGCTTTCATCATGGTGGGTCACGTTTCTGTACGTGTTCTATCATCGCTGAACTAATCATCAACACAAAAGGCCCAGTGACTTGAGCTTTTAACACTTTTTGATAGGTGCCGAAAATTCGTAGCGTCGGCCGTGTAAAGACTTAAACTGACACGACCTATAGATGACCACATACTATGTGTAGCTCCCTTGGAGGAGGGCACCCTTTGCACCCTTCAGTTCACCTTCCATCGTTTCAAGCGTCCATCTAGATTTTCGTTTGAGATCTTTGTGTTCCAAACAGCAGAGCCGCATATTGGGAGTGTTTGGCCAGTTTATGATTCTCGCCGCCGTAACTCCCCCTCCCGAGTGAGCAAATCAGCCCGCGGCGCAGAGCGCGAGGCGCGAGTGCATGCGCGTGAACTCCCAGCTGCTCCCAGGTGTGCGGGGTGGGCCGCCACTCTCATTCATTCGCCCGGTGGTTTGCATGAGATCGACATCCAAATTTCGCTTCGTTCCTTTTATTTTGCTGGCTGTGGTAAGAAAGAGATAGTGTTATTCCTCGGTAGGTTAAGAAGCTAACAAATGATATTTCCTCGACGTTTGACTGCAAACTTTCATTCAGGCGCGTAGCCTCAACGCAGTGCTCGGCGCTGAAAGCATGCTGCGTCAAAATGGCGGTTGTCTCCTCTTTGCTACCTCCTTCCTCTTTCGCTCCTTCCGAACTCTCCCCCTTTCCTTCATCTTTTTTTTTCTCCAGCACCTCCATCGGCACGCCCACTGGCAAGACCCTCCCAATATACGGCTCTGCCATACAGTAAGCTGAAATGCCGTCTCAAAGTTATTATAATGTACGCTAGAGGTTCAACTGGCGCTAGTGTCTATGCGACTTCCGGGATGCAAATTGAAGCAGAAAGCAAGAAGTCGTCGCTCCTGTGCATTCCTATGGAAAAACACGCGCACATTTTGTCTCTTCGCCGGAAAATAACACAAATAAGTTTTGTAATTTCGGTTGTACCGGTAGTATGTACCTTTATTGATTTTGTGAAATGGTAACTGGTTTAGTTACAGCATTTTTCTTTACCAATGAACGATGTTAAACTTCGCTACATTTTAGTCCCAAACATGTGTTCCGCAGCAGGTCTGTAAAAACAAGCGACGATTCTAAGCAAAATAACGATCGAAAGGAATGTAGAGTGCGTTCAAGGTTCGCTAGCATTCCGGTGGCGCTTATATGTTGCTAATATGCACGTTCTGTCACTATATGAAGACTCCGCCGTGCATCTTTACAATCTGGTAAAAAATAAAGAATGTGGGCTACGAAAGGTGTGCCTTCTTATTATTTCCTATGTTGGGCAGTTTTAATCAGGCACCTGGTCTCTGGCTTCTCCCCATTTACAAAGATTTGGAGCGTGCGGGTGATGATTTGAACCCAGAACAAGCATCTAAGCACATATTCATGAGCGGAAAGAAGAAAGCAGTACTTATTTATTGCAAATCTGACTATGTTACATGGCTTTCAATTAATTTTGATCGTCTGCATGCGCAAGGAGTTACTTATTCAGTGTTACTGCGTAGTTCTTGCCGTCTCTTTTGGTTTTCCACGTGTCCTTCCTTCGTTTGGCAAGTACATCCCCCATGCTAGAAAGCGCCAACGCCGTATTCGCGCTAACAGTGTCCGACAGTGCACATAAATACACGTACGAAACGGCTTTAGCACCGTTTTTCATGCCACGAATTTCAAATAAAAACGACGTAACTGACCAATCATTTCGTCTGCGTGACTGAGAAATGTTCCAAGCTACCTAGTACGTACGAATTATTTCTGATATATGCTCTTATAATCGAGCGCACAGAGAAAATGCACTCGCTTTTTCCCATAGAAAGGCATTACCGGAAGTCTATTTCGGACTGGTTGCTGTCTGCTTCAATTTGCAGCAGCACACTAGCGCCAGTTGAACCTCTAGCGTACATTATAATAACTCTATGCGCCATGTAGACGCAGTTTGGAAAGTTTTGTATTCCATAGAATACGCTGCAGTTACCACAGCAGCCGTCCTCCCGAAACGGTGGTACGCGCTCACTGAAGGCAGGCGAGACGCGGGGGAGATGGAAGCACTGCTCCTGAATGAGGCGTCCATGGGCAGTTCCGTAACTGAGCTAATCTAGAAACATTGCCTATTATGTGACGTCAAAATGTCAGGTCACACCATGATTTTTCGCTAACTTTAGTGGAGAAATCGGGGCGTCCCTGACAATGTATTGTTTACAGGTTTATCAAATTTAGAATGGTGGTGGGGAATGATTGTGAGCAGCCTGTGTGCGGTAGAACATGCTATCGCCACTGTTCTTTTGCCAGATATGTCAAAAAATGGTAACTTTTATTTTTTCACAGGAGTGAACGCCGGCGTGATGCCCATGAACCTCACGCGCATGCGCAACTTCGGCTGGGTGTCGCGCATGGGGCCACTCCTAGAGGAATACGAGCATCGGATCATGCTGGGCGACCAAGACCTGGTGAACATCCTCCTCAGCTTCCACCCGGAAAGGCTATTTCTGATGACGTGCAAGTGGAACTACCGCCAGGAAAACTGCATCTCCCACGCGTCGTGCTCGGACGAAACTCCCGCATTGGTGCATGGAAGCCGCAATTGCTCCACGGACCCCAACAAGGATCCCGCCATCTATGCCATTTTCTCTGTCATGAAAAAGGTACTCGAGTTGTGCTCTCTTCACACGGAAATAATATTTTCATTCCCCGCACCTAAAGGGATCGGTGTGTTTGTCCAGTCCTTTCGTTCATGTCCTTGTTTCTCCGTGTTCAGCTCACCTGATAGCTAACAGTCTGTACCAACTAGCTCAAATAAAACTCTTAACCTAAAGGGACCCTGTAACTATTATTGGACGGGCTAGAAGCGCGTGCTAGCAATGACCTTATGGAATGTAGTGGCGTGAAGACATTTTTAATTCGTCAGCATTAGAACGCTCGTTTTGACGAAAACCCGGTGGTGTCGTTCGTTTGTCAGTTGTCGCGTGCAACGCTCCCACTGATCCAAAGCACTGACGTCAGCACGCGTCAACCTCTCCTTCTCTCCCTGGTTGCTGACAAACTGACAGACACCGCCAGGTTTTCGTCAAAACGAGCCCTTTCGTTTTCGGCAAAGTCACGCGCACAGCTGGCGCGGAGCCAGAGAGGAGGAGGCACCGCGCAACGCCTCCTAGAAAAGAAAGCCGTAGTGCTGAATGAGATGGCCTAATGAGAGAAGGCCAACGCTGGACACAGATTGGAAACGAGTGCTCCGTCAGCGCTCGGCCTCGAGTCAAGCTTGAGCCGAACGTTTACGCAATCGTCCTGTCCAATCTGTGCCCAGCATTGCCCTTCTCTGATGACGCCATCTCATTCAGCACTACGGCTTTGTTATCTTGGAGGTGTTGCGTTGCAGCACGGTGGAATGCGGGCGTGCTCAGTCGCCGCTCTGCTGTCGCCCTTTGTTCTTCGTTCTGGGTGTCCATAGTATAGCGGTGCGTGGACTGTGATATCTGTGTGTATAGTTAAAACGATGGATGCGGTTCACTCCACAAGTTATATAAATGCGGTTCCTTCCACGAGTGGTATGGATGTGGTTCTTTGCACGGGTGATATAAATGGCCATGCCTAAGGGTGTCGACGTACTCTGACAGGCAGAGTACACGAAAGTGCAGAAACAAGTTACAGGAATATCCATTGGTGTATTTTGGAGGAATCTGTTAGGATGACACTTGGGACACGCCACACACGCACACCTTTAGGAAAAGTTAACACTGACCCCGTAACGAGGCCAAAAATAGGCAGCATAAAATAGAGAAAGCAAAAGAAAAAGCCAAAAAGCAGAAAGTAAAGGGGTCAGCGTTAGCGTTTCCCAAAGAGGGACGTGTGTGGGGTTTCTGAGGGCCAGGCTTACCCACTTCCTAAGATAAACCAATGAATTATCCTCTATTTTTGTTTAAAAGAATCGCATTCTTTTAGGAGTTTAAGGCTAACTAACATAATAAAACTATAAAAAATGTGTCTACATAACATGTAAAGAGGCCAATAGGCCTCCTGCGATGAAGTTTTGAACTAACTTTGGCACCCGATTTTTGGGTACTACGTAGTACCAGATCAGCGCTTTGGATTTGCACTACTTGTGGCGCCCTCGTTTTGGGTAGTACAAGATCGCCTGAATAAACATCGGAGGAGCTTCGCATAGCAACCCCACTGCTAAGCTTCTTTTTTTTCCGGTGCTGAAAGACGAGGGGAAAATCTTTCCATGCCCGAATTCGGTTAGATTACACGGCGTAAAACGATCGAAATTACGCAATTCATGCCTCCATCACAAAGGTACGCGCCTCCGGTATGGGCGTGGTTACGTCATACTACCAAGCACCGCAGGGTTTCAGTTTCTTTCTATGTTTCAAGAACGTGCGAAACGGCACCCCCTTACACGCCGATATCAGCGTCTTAGCTTAAGCCTTTGCAAGGGCTGCGTTTTGAAATTTTCTGTTTCTTTTATGTTCCCTACGATCACGTCTGGTAGCAGAACAGATACGCTTCTACTGGCATGGCAGACTCAGACGCCCAAGTTTATACTACCCATTAGCGATAAACAAATCGCACAGTTCTGACAAGTTCACCTGGGCAACGCAGAGGGCCTATGGTAAGGGACGAAGGCATGGATCAATCGGCTGCAGGTTGGGTTCCTATCCGTGTCTCCGAATTCTCCTAACCATCGCCGGCTCACTGCTAAACCAGCTAGTTTCAGAACACCTCCACGGCTGCCTATCGAGCTCTTAGCTCCGGATTCTCAAAAGGAGTGCCTAGCTGGGCGTCGATGATCCTATTCGATTGCGTAAGCCTATGCAAGGCGGCTCAGAATAGAAGCGAACTGATTCCATCCTCAAGCTCAGTCCATCGTTCCCTACATTCTATTCTTACCTTCTACACCCGCCGAGAATGCAACAGTTGTGCCGTGTGAGCTGTATTTCGTAGAAATAACGGAGAACATGCAGCAGAGTTGGTGACATTTCAACGTCTTGAAACCCTTTTTGTTACCAAATCTCGGCTTTCAAGGTGATCTTTTTTCTTTTCTTTTTTTTACTTTTTGATGTTTTATCTATTTTGTTTTAACCCTGATACCCAATAAAAGCTGCTTTAATAAAAAAATTGTGATGATGTGCCGAATATAATTTTTCTTTCATCTTTCAAAACTGCACTTTGACGGATTGCTCTTACCCATCACAAATGATCCTCCAGGCGACGGCCCTCGTAGCGCGTTTTAAATATTAACTTGACGCCACTGCAGATAAAGGTGTTTTACGTGTTATGAGATTGAAATATGATGCACGTCGTAGGTCCCAAAGAAGGCGAATACTGCATGTCTGCGAGAGGGGTTCGTCGAGTGCTCGTTGAATGTCTTTTTGAGTGCTGGTCCAGTGGGAACCACAGCCGACACAACCACAGCACAACTTTTTCTCCCGTCTTCCTCGCAGTACGAGCTCGGAACGAGCTTGGAACGGAACTTCATCGATCCACTGGAACGCGAGCTGCGCCGGGTCCGGCCAAGCGAGTGCTTCGTGCAATTAATGTTCCACTCGAAGCAGTGGCGAGTCCTGGCACGACAGCTGGACCGCGAACGGGGCTTCAGCGACGACGCCATCAGTGCGACGACATCTCTATCGACGTCTACTTGATAGCCACTCTAGAGATATTCAATAAGCCACGTTCAAAGAAGCGGCGCTAGATCTTTTTTCGGTTATCATATGGGCGCCGCCATCTTGGTGCTCAGCGTAACAGGGCGGGCGCAATGGCCGAAGACATCGTACAAAAGGCACGGTGTTCATCGCAGACAGGATGACACAGTCATCTGCACACACGCCCCAAGCTTGTTTGAAGCAGGTTTGTTTCATAACGTTTAGGCTTAGAAATATGTCTGCAGCCAGTTTCTGTATGGCCAGTGGGACAGAACCGTCGTAGAAGGAAACGCGCCTCGTTCAGTGTGTGCAGACGGTCTTTTCTACAATGCATGATCAGTGCGACAGCGGATTAAAAAAATGCAACCTCTTTAGCCTAACGTGCGGTGTCAAGTGGCTCAGGCGAGATTATTTTGCCTTGTCGTGTGGACTGCCTTAACATTGCTGGAGGATCGAAAACTAGCTGTTTCCTGTAATTTCAGGTAAAATTTCAAGTAGCTGGCAGCACTGATGGTAGGTATCAAAATGGCCGAAGCACGGCCTTTCAATCACTGCAGGCTTCGCTGCGACGTGCCACTTTACCGGGAGGGGCAGAAAAACCAGCAACATCCGAGTTACCAGGAGGGAAGGAAAAGGGAGGCTCTGATTGTTTGTTTACATCGATTCATCTTTTCAACGAGCAACGGTTTAGCGAAACTGAGAATTCGCGAAATCGGCCTATCACGAATAGGAGTCTTGAAACTTGTGACGTATTGACTCACTAGAATTTCGCCAAACCTTGACATCTGCAACGGGGATATCGAGTGTTTTGCATCGAAATCATATGAACTAAGCACCGTGTGGAGACATCCCCGAGCGCGCTCCTCGCAATACCTCGTCCCTAAACCTTTCGGTACGAGTAGAGCTCGCCTGCTTTCCCCGGTTCACGCACTCAACCGTTTCGGACGACCCAGGCTCGCTCATTGCTAAGATTGTTGCTCTGCCCACAGATGGCAGCACCAACTTTTTCTTAAATCTTGCTCTAAGGACGTTAAAAAACGTGGAAAGGGCGTGACGTAATTCGTTTGAAGCCTATTCGAAGAAAAAA
This sequence comes from Ixodes ricinus, assembly GCA_037355805.1. Lineage (NCBI taxonomy): Eukaryota > Metazoa > Arthropoda > Arachnida > Ixodida > Ixodidae > Ixodes > Ixodes ricinus. The sequence goes on from JAZHYW010024266.1 coordinate 8,069, forward strand.
ACGTAAACAAGGCTATGTAAACATCAGCAGGATTTTGTAAACACCAAGAAACCTAACGCGATTCACGTTTTTTTTTTTTTAGACCTTACCTGCATAAACTATATGTAATTTCTCATTATTCCTTCGTTGTAGAAACTCAACGAAAACACCCTACCGTTTTCGTCCTCGTTCTTTCGAGGAGGCAAGGTGATGGCTTCTCATTAACCAGTTCGGTAGCCCACCATAACAAAGTCTAGTCAAGGACCCCCCGTGCCCACACCGTTACCCACCCAGATAGCTGTATCGCCAAAACCAGCTGGTGTTACAAGTTTTAAGCAGCTAGACGGCGTTGTCGGCGCCACAATTTTCAAGTCGGCAGCACCCTTAAAAAGTATATATAAGTCTTGTGACGCCTTTATTGAATTTGAAGGAACGTTTAAGCCAGACAAATTTATTTTCGGATTTGTCCAACGTTCCCCGTGGTTTTCATAATGTGATTAAAGTATGATTATTCATTAAAACTCGTTACATACCTACCCTAGCCTTAACTCAATATTTAATGAATAATATAAGCGTATTTATTGTCGCTGCGAAGATTAAATTGTGCTCGCTTGTAATCTATAATTACTTGGCAGGATTATCTCGTTTTTGTGGCTACTAATGGTGTGTGTAGAAAACACTGATGTATCCGTGGATGACTTCCCTATTAAAGCTTCATACCTCATCAATGTCTAATAGTTACAAAGGGCATTAAATTAGATAGGATTCGATAAGCGTATAAACATTTTGTTAAAGCGAGGAATGCATTTTTACGAAACAGACTAATCCTCATAAGTTGTACGTCCGTCCCTTCCTGCGTGCATTTCCTCGCTAAATGTTACAGAGAAATTGACATTAGGTGACGTCATGGTGCCACGTGGCACCATAACTAGGCACCACGACGTCTATTTACGCGCTAAATTTAACTGAGAGATTGAAGCGACGTAACCGGGCGTCGTTCTACGTTAGGTCACGTGACGACGCAACGTCACGGGGTCAAATCCTGCATTGTGTCAGGTCACGTCTGGTGACGTCAGGTGACGTCTGATCACGTGGGTTTGTGATGTCACATTCTAAAATCCTGGTGCCACGTGGTATACCTTGCTCCCCGAAACGACTGCTTAATGTCTTCTAAACAAATTAACGATCGCTTCTTAAGTACTGCAGTTAATAAACTAGAGTACTTTGAGGAAAGGGTCGCAGGTAATTTTTGAACAGAAAGTGTTATGAAGACACGCTTCTCTTAATTTGTTCGCCCAATAAGCCATATCGAAATTTCTTTAAGTTTAAAAAAACCAGCTACAAGACATCATCCGAGCGATCTGTGGCAAGGACACCGGGCGCCAGAAAGGGCGAGTTGCCGTGTAGCCCACGATGATAGATAGCGCTAGCCACATCTCCGAGTCAAAGGAATAATACAACAATTTTTGCACTTACAGTAAATGCCACTTAGAATGTTTTGTCAACAAAGATACCCTATAAAACACGGGTTAGGCTTTTTTTTTTTTTGAGAGCGCAGCTTTTAGACGCCCGTTTCTGGCTTGAGCGGCGTCGGCGTAACCTTAACGCGTCGGCGTAACGCGTCGGCGTCGTTGTCGCTGTCGGCGTAACCGTAACGCGTCGGCGTAACGCGCCGGTGTAATGCGTCGGCGTCGCCGTCGGCATAATTGCCAGGTGCATTATGGGAAGCGTCCCATAATGCACCGCGGTAGTTACGCGCGTTGCATTATGGGAAGTTTCCCATAATGCAACGCGCGGAGTAAGGAGGGAGAGGGGAGGGGGAGGGAGAAGGATGGAGGAGAAGGAAAAGGGAGGAGGAGAAAGAGGGAGGAGGAAGAGGGAGGGGATGACGGGAGGATAAGGAGGGAGGAGAAGGAGGGGAGGAGGAGAAGAGGGGGAGGAGGTGAGGAGCACGGGAGGAGTAGATGAGGAGTGAGGCAGAGAGGGTACGGATGAGGAGTTGGGGGGCATACCGTCCTCTCCGTACCCTCCCCTCCTCCTCCTCAAGAGCTGCGCTCTAATTCGGCATTACAAGAAGTTGTAAATGTCCTTTTATTTTTTCCTACGTAATGTCAGTCGCAGAATGAAATTGAGAATAACGAGCAGCGTTCCGTTCCCTCATCAAGAGCCGATTAAATGCCCCTAATGTCAATCATAGCCCCACGCGGGGGTTTGCGGAAGCACGGGGCACGCGTTGAGTTCCACAAAGTTCGGCTATTCCCGTCATCGCAGCTGCTGCGCACAAGTCCACGAATGCTCACTCAGTGATAGCGTCCGCTGTATTAACCGTATTTAAATATCGTCACCGCGGGGATCGCAAACCATGATGACGAAACCCAGAGGATCGCATTGTTTACAACGGCAACAGCGCAATCACCACAGCTGTGTTATCAAGGTTTGCGAAAAAGATTAGAAGAAAACAACCGTTCTTATCTTTAAAATTGCGCGGCGACAGAAAAATAAAAAATAAAACATTGACCGCATCTCCACGTGGTGAATGATGTTGATTGGGGTGAAGCTCTGGTGGTGCTTGTCTGCGTAGACGCTGAGCCGCAGCATGCCGAGCCTTTCGTTCGTTTTCATCCATGTCAGAAAGAGAATGTGTGGTATGGAGCGTGGTTATATACGCATTTGAGCATTTGACCGCAGCGCCTCTCGTCTATGAACGTTGAGCCAATGCATGCAAAGTTTAACGCGATTATATACGCATTTCACCGCAGCGCCCTTTCCTGTATAGACGTTGAGCGGCTACATGCAACGTTTCATCCATGACATCCCCAGCTCTTGAGTTACTATACTCCGTTTCACCTTATGTTGTACCGCAGCAAAGGCTAGAAGCGCGAGCTCATAGCGTTGGCAGCTGCCCTTTGTGCACGAGAGCTTGTGCCGCCGAGATGGGCCCTAGAGCAAGGAGCTCGTGCTTGTAGCCTTTCCTGCGGTGCAACACAAGGTGAAACAGAGTATACCACATCGCAGAGCCCCCTATTCGTCCTGTCGCTGTGCGAACAGATTTCGACATTTTTTTTCATCATTTTTGTTTTTTGCTTTACACAAGCACGTGAGCTGAGGTGCTGGTAATTGTTTCATCATATTTTTCTTTTCTTTTTTGTCCTACACGAGCACGCGAGCATGTGCTCACGTGCTCGTGAGCACGTGAGCTCACGAGCAGGAGCACGAGCACACGACGCCGGACGGCGGACGGACGTATGGGCATGGCTAGCCCTCAAAAGAGCTTCGCCCCTAAAAAGCTTTTTGGTTAGTAACGTTGCGTGCGAGTATACTGGTGTCCCACTACGGTCAATAAAATGGAGTAAACTGAGAAACATTCCTACCCAATACCGTTGCACGGCCCCTTTAATCGGTAAATTTTATTTTATTCCCTGAATATAATGAATTCCTCGTACTTGTCGCAGGTTGGTTTATTTTTGTGTACTATTTCTGCTTTCCGCCGCTGCTGCCAAAGAGTTTGCTCGAAGTACTTATTTGTCGTATGTTAGTTTTGTTTTGACGTAAAGAGCATGAATCTTTGCAATGCATGTCATGAACAGCTGGACGTAGAAGATTGTCCCTTGTCGTGTTGCGAAAGCGAATCGTTTTTCCATTTGGGTGTGTGCTCGAGAATCGTGGCATCTGTGTTCCAAAAAAAAAAGAAGAGAAAGGGTTAAAAACGAGCTGTAAATGCTCAGTCTGCACAGCAGCAAGGACAAGGTCAGAGAGCAAGAACGCAAAACCAAGACCAGAGCACAACATGTCAATCTTGCTCGCTGAAATGAACCGAAAACTTGAAAGTTTGCTGTCACTGAAAACTGCAGTGGAAAGCATTGAGCAAACAGTTCAGATGCTTTGTGACCAGTACGACGAAGTCTTGAAGCGCCTAAATGTCCAAGGGAACGATATTAATGGCAAAAGAAAAGCGAGTTGACCAAATTCAAAGGGCGGGGACGGAGCATGAAGTGCAGGAGCTCAAATCACAGCTAAACGATCTCGAGTGGCGCTGCCGAAGGCAGAACCTTGAGATTCACGGTGTGTGCGAGACGAAAAGGGAGGACCTTTTGAGCGTCATAAACGATGTGGCGGCGAAACTTGGGGTCGATGAGGTAACGTCAGAAGAAGTCTTAGGAGTGCACAGATTACCTGCTAAGCCATGGAATACAAGAGGTATTATAGTGCGCTTTATTATAGGCAAGAAACCACAGAGCTCTGGTTGAGCGAAAAGCGGGCTTTGAACAGGGCTGCTGGCACTGGTCACCTATACATTGCCGAGAACATGAAGAGGCAAGGAAGGAATCTGCTTTGGCAGGTGAAGGAGTGGGCAAGAGAGAAACATTATCAGTTTGTCTGGTACAGGAACGGAAAAGTGTTTGTTCAACAGGGGGAGGGAGCACAGGCCCACGTAATCTCATGCGAAAATGACTTGCGTGTACTGGAACGTTAGTTGACCTTATCGGGTGAATATTTCTTGGTGTTTCGTTCTTACAATGGGCATTGCACCCATTGACTTTGCAAACTTTGCTGCTTCAAAGCAGCCTCTTGGTTTATTGTTTTCCATTTAAACGCTCAGTCTGTGAAATCTAAAGTTAATGACCTTGGTATGCTTTTTGATTGTCTTGTTTATTTTTTATGACGTTATGCTGTCAGAAACTTGGTATAAAGATGACTCGAATGTTTTTAGTCTGCCACAGCACAGGCATTTCTCGCTTCGCCGTGAAGAAAAAAAGGTGGTGAAATATCTTTGCTCATACAGAATGCTTTAGCAGGGGTCTCAAACTCATGTTAGGAGCCGGGCCGCATACAGAATTCCTAGGTTCGCAAGGGCCGGCACGTCGGGAGCGGGGGGGGGGGGGGTGATTTGCAATTGTAGCCATTCGGAAGTGTGTGACGTCCGGTTTCTGATTTTGACCAACATGAGGTTCATGCCAGATATCATGCACCGCTTTTGACAACAGTTGAAATCTGCACCAACCATGCTACAACTCATTGCCGCAAAGTTTACTTGCCTAAATTATGTTGCAATTCGCAGTATTACAAATATAGTGTACAAAACAATCTATGAAAGCCAAGATATATTTATTCATGTGAGCCACAGATATGGGAGCTAAAATTCTATGAATGCTGGCTTGACACCTGGCAACGCTTAGCGGCGACGAGAAAATCAATGTCCGCCTTTAACCCCTGTGCGGAGACGATCCTCATGATCGATCGCAGATGTTCGTCAGTCATCAATGACCAAAGTGTCGACTTGTTCACCTTTAGCAAGGAAAACAGTTGCTCGCACAAGTACGTGCTCCCGAACATGGCGATTATGTTGGCGCAGCGAGGGGAAGTTTGCCTCGTTGAGGAACTTGTATAACTTCGGGACTCCGACGTCCTCAAACTTCTGCTTGAGTACAGTGTTCACTTGCAGTTCAAGCAGTTCCATCTGTAGTTCAGGTGCAACGTCATCCGCTCGCACTGGCAAGGGCAAAGAAAAAAGTTTAAATTCTCTTGACAGGTTGCTCACGTCCTGGAACCGTTCTCGGAATTCTTGTTGAAGATCACGCAGGAGGTCCGAAAAGGTGTCGCACGATTCTTGACTCACGTGCCCTAGTGACTGGAGCGTCAGAAAATGGTCGAGTTTGAGCAGCCTCATTTGGCGCTCCCAGAGCTGTAACTTCGATTGAAACTCCTGGATGTCATCATACATTGTCGTAATAAGTTTTTGCTTCCCCTGAAGTTCCCCATTTAGACGGTTCAGGTACTCAGTGGTGTCCGCGAGGAATGCGGGGAGCAAAGCCAGCTGGAGTCGGACAGTTCAGCGACGGCCTTGTTTTTGCTTTTCAAAAGGTATCAATCTAGTGTCGAAGATCAAAAAACCTCTTCAAGACGTTCCCGCGACTCAGCCACTGTACCTCAGTATGGTACGAAATTTTGGTATGCTCGCTGCCAACCATCTCCAACAGAGATAGAAACTGTCGATGGTTTAGCGCTCTGCAGCGAATGAAGTTTACTGCACCAAACACAATGTCCATGACTCCTTTCATCTGCAGTGACTTGCTGCAGAGTGCCTCTTGGTGTAATATGCAGTGGACTGCTGAAAACCGCTTGCTGATATCCAGTCCTGTGAGTTTCGTCTTCAATCGTCCGACAAGGCCGCCTTTCTTTCCCAGCATTGACGGTGCGCCGCCGGTTGCGAGGCACACCAACTTCTCCCATGGCAGCCCGGCTCGATCAACCACTTTTTCGAGGGCGGAAACAATACCAGCACCTGTGGTTGTTCCTTTCATTGGCACTAGGTCCAAGACTTCTATAACGTCCAAATCTCTGTTTACGCCCCTTACGAAAATGGCGCACTGAGCGTTGTCAGTAATATCAGTGCTCTCGTCGACGGCGATTGAGAATGCGTTGAAGCCGTTGCATCGGGTGAATAATTCTTTCTCGACATTTCCACTGAGCTCAATAACTCTTTCTGCCACTGTGTTTGGGGAAAGGCTTATCTTCTCAAATGTCTTCTTCATGCTGGGACAGACAGCGTCAGCAGTCCAAGCAGGCACTTTTTTATGAACAGGCCATCTGTGAATGGCTTGGACGACTTGGCGATAAGTTCGGAAACAATAAAGCCAGCTCTCACCGTTTCGTCGCTTGTTTTGACCACCTTTTGGAACAGGTTTTGCTGTTTTCCCAGCGACGCCTTAAGTTGGGACACCGTGTTCTCGCGGATCTTTCCGGTGAAGGCTTCATACTTCTCTTGATGGCATGACATGAAGTGACGTCGCACATTATATTCCTTTGGCACAGCTACAGTCTGATGACAAATTAAACACCGCACTTTGTCTCTGGATTCTGTGAAGAAATAGGATAGTTCCCATCGCTTTTGAAAGAGCCGCTTCTCGTCTTCAACTTTGCGTTTTGCAGACGCCTTGGACAACGACATCGAGTTGTTTGCTTGAGAGTTGACGTCGCAAGACCGAATCGTTAAAACAGAACCCAACAACCTGTGCTGACCAGTGCAAATCTTGGGTGCACAACGCCACCGTCAACCGAAGATCACTCTGGACGTGGAGAGGGAGTGAACGCATTGAGGGTAAAATGCTTTTCCAAGAACTTGAAAGAAGCATACAAGGATGAAATCCACCAGTTTTGAAAAGAAAAAAACTCTACTGAAATAAACTTGGGTGGAAAGGATAAGTGAAGTGACAATGAGCACAAAAGGGAGGTTGGGAGAACCCAATGCCTTGATGAGGTTATACTCCGTTCACCCCTAAGCTGACAGTGCGCTGGAGGCTACGTGTTCACCGGGCCAATCTTATCGCTTGACCTCGCTCAACGCGCAGGAGTTCGCGGAGAGGGAGTGGTCACATGGTTCAAGGCCGACAGTTGAGTGGTCCAGCGAGCGTGTACCTTCCACCGCACTGTCAGCTTAGGGGCGAATGGAGTACAGAAAGAAGGTGGGGTAGAATGGATTTGTCCCGGATCATGGCTCTGCCCCGGATAAGCCATCCGCATGTGTGAAGGTGTGGACAAGGATTATAAGAGGCTATGCTTGACCCTCTGCACTAAGGACTCTTGGAAGCCCTTTGCCGACGCCTCGGCTACTCCGTCCGGTCTGACTATTTATTTTTAACAAAAAGCGGCCCCCTCTCTTCCACAGACGCTATTTCATGACACCGCGCTCTACGTTTCCGTCATGTATCCTTGCATATGGTCGAAGTCGAACAGCTTGGATTTTTATTTTTTAGCAAGCTTTTTACACAGAAGGGTAAGCGAAAGTGAAAACATCATAAAAAAATTATTAAAAATAATATTTTTTTCTTTACTTATGCCTGGCTGCGCGGGCCGCAAGCAAACGCCGGGCGGGCCGCATGCGGCCCGCGGGCGCGTGTTCGAGACCCCTGTCTTTAGAGAGTGAACTGATTATGAGCTATTGTGTGTACGTTACAGGCAATATCTTTTCGCCGTTGTGTATCGCCCACCATCCGGAAATGTATCCAAGTTTATTGATTTCTTCGATATCTTTTGCAACTTTACGATAGTGAACCGCTATGTCCTTTTTCTCGGTAGTGATTACAATATTAACATGCCTACAAACACAACAGCGCGACAGGCCTTCATGCAGGCGATTGAAAGAAATGGTTTTTACTATATTGAAACGCAAGCAACGAGAGTAACTGGCTCCACATCAACTTTAATTGATTTCTTTGTCACTAATTATGATGTATCCTCTATAATAGCTGATGGTATCAGCATTGATTTCAGCCACCATCTACCAATATTTCGGTTGATTAATAAACCTCGTGCAGTAGAAAAAGACCCGTTACAGAAAACTTTCGAAGTGCGAAATTTTACTTATGTTACAATGGGGGTGTTTAGAGATATGTTTACTCGCTGTAATTTGGGAGACAGTTTACTTATAATTAGATGCCAATCGTGCATATAAATTACTTTTACGAACATTTAAAACGCTGTACAATGAGAGTTTTCCTTATAGAACCGCACAACTGTGTAAAACAATGCGCAAGCCATGGACGACGAAAGAGTTATTGCACAAAGTGCATAAGAAAACCGCCATGTACCAGCGCTTTTTAAATACAAGAGACTCCGAAGACCTAAGAGCCTTCAAAAGGTATCGTAACCAACTAACTGGTTGGTTAAGACGCGCGAAGTCAGCGTATTACACAACCCTCTTTAAAAGAGATGATAATAAAAATTCTCGCATACTCTGGGAAAGGGTGAGTAAGGTCTTGCATCCTCACCACGAGCGTCAAATATTAGATAATATAAACTGCGGAGACGACGATTTGTCCGGTTGTGCTTTGGCGAATGCATTTAACAATTATTTTGTCAGCCAATCAAGTGATATAGCTACACCCCCAGACGGGCTTGACGCTAGCAGCTGTATGAAACGTAATTTCGAAAACTCTTTTTTTATCAGCCCTACTCACGAGGATGAAGCGTTTGCGGTCTTTAGAAACTTGAAAAACTCCAGGAGTCAAGATGTAGACGATCTTAACATCAAAGTGATTAAGCATACTCTCGACATAGTGGTACCGGTGTTAACGTATATATTTAATCTATCATTTTCTTCTGGTGTTTTTCCTAAACCAATGCAGTGTCTAAGGTTGTCGCTTTGTTTAAAGGTGGGAACAAGAATACGTTTAAAAACTACGGACCTATTTCTCTTTTATTTATTTTCTCCAAATGTCTTGAGAAATCATTCATAAGAGACCTTATATTTAGCTAGAAAAATTTTAAATAATTTTTAATAGTTAACACAATTTCCGAAAACATCACTCAACTGAATCGGCACTGTTAGTACAAAAGCCACAAATTATAGAATGTATTGAGAATAAAGAACTCATCATGGGTGTATATATTGATTTCTTGAAGCGTTTGTTTTAATTAATCACAAAATTTTGTTCATGAAGCTAGTAAATTACGGTATGCGTGGAACTGCTCTAGACCTATTTAAGTCATACCTACAGTACCGTACGCGGTTCGTTAATAATAATAACTCTATTTCAACCATTCAAAAAATTAGAACTGGTGTACCTCAGGGTAGTGTGCTCGGTCCACACTTGTTTATAATCTCCATAAAAGACATTGAAAATTGTGTACCGCAAGCAAACCCTGTCTCTTATGCCGATGATACGACTATTTTATTAAAGGCGGCTCAGCAGATGATATAGAAAGGAAAGCAATAAGGGTTCTTTGAAACATTGACTTGTGGACCAAAGTAAATGGACTAAAAATAAATTCTGAAAAGATTAAATGTGTGCTATTTCGACCTCGAAGTAGACAAATATCTTATTTATTTCAAATAAATAACCTTAGGCTCATCAACACGAGAGGTGGTAAAGTCGGTAAAAACGCTGGGTGTACTTTTCACTGAATCATTATCATGGAATGAGCACGCTGAATATGTCCATACAAAAGCTGGTAAATCTATTGGTCTCCTTTGTAGAAACCATTATGTATTTCCAACAAGTGTAAAATTACTTTTATATTACTCTTTGGTTTATACTCACTATGTATATTGTCCTTTAGTTTGGGGCCAAACAACAAAACATAACTTAAGAAGACTGCTACTAACTCAAAAGCGGACTACTCGAATTGTTTCAAATGTTTCTTTTTCGCATCCTTCTAAGGAACTCTTTTTCAAGCAAAGTGTAATTCCTATTGAACACCTGCACAAGTTTCGGTTGTTGGTGGCTTATAATGTAGCCTTAAAACACAACAATACTTTTTCCATTTCTGCAGTGTCATATGTTTAACTGAGTTAGATCATAAATACGTTGCCCGCCATGGCGAGACCTGGAATGCTTCAACGCCCCGTACTAATTATGGTTTACATTATTAAAATATGTGTTGCCATCTTTACTAAATGAACTTGAAGCAAATGATGTGTGCATACTTGGAAAGTCAAATTCAATGTTAGCGGACATGCTACTATAATCCCATTTTCTATGATACCGTATAGTGTCACGCATGTGTTGTAAAATTGTTTCTATCTCAGCGGCATATGTCTTTTAATCATCTTTCTACATAAACAAGTCTAATGATTGGAGTCGTGTGCTGGTGTATATTTGATTTTTTGGGTCTAGTGTATTTTTATTTTACGCTGTTTTTCCGCCAATGCGGTGTATGGGAAGTAGGGCCTCGTCAAGCTGCAGTAGCAGCTTTTTGCCCTCTTTTCCACCTTTTTTCGTTTTGTAATGAAAAAACGAAAAAAAAGGATATGAAAATTATTATATATTATTATTATATTATATATTATTATATTATATATTATTACCAGAATGTCCGTGGCCTACGGACGAAAGCTAAATGTTTCTTTGCCAGCATTTCTCTCTCTAATTACTCAATTGTTTGCTTAACGGAAACTTGGTTATGTCCTAGTACTAGTTCCTCCGATTACTTTCCGCCTGGTTTTGATGTATACCGTCACGACCGTGATTTCTCTTCCCGGGGCCGAGTAGGAGGCGGTGTATTGGTCGCAGTTAACAAACAATATAGTTCACGAAGACGTGAGGATTTGGAAAGATTTCCCGAGTCTCTGTGGGTGGAAATTGAGTGTTCTAGGAGAGAACGTATTTTAATAGGTCTGTTTTACCTTCCTCCTCAGACGACACCAGATGATTTCCAAAGATGTCTCGCTGATATTGAAAATACAATTAATGATTCACAGGGGAGCAATATCTTAATCTTGGGGGATTTTAACGCTCCAGGTATTAACTGGACACAGTTCAATGTCCTTACTGACAACTTTTATTGTAAACAAAAGTGCAACTATCTCCTCAACTTTACTTCTTTTTAGATCTTAGACAGCATAATAACGTTCTAAACGACCAAGGTAATGCTTTAGATTTATGTTTTTCAAACACGGACGGTATACGTGTGGCTCGAAGTGAACTTTCTATGGTTCCTGAGGATAGATATCACCCTGCTCTTGATGTAGTTCTTTCTGTTTTTGATCCTTCGGTCCTGAGTCCCTCTAATGGTCCTTCCCCACACACCTCGTACAAGTATTCAGCGGGGGACTACACTGGAATGTATCACCATCTGTCGGGTGTTGACTGCGCTTCTATCTTGGAGTCGTCTGATGTCAACGACCAAGTTTATCTCCTCACAACTGTTGTTCAGGAGGCCATGGATATATATATATATATATCCCTCTTAAAACGTCTAAAAAATCTCGCTTCCCTAACTGGTTCTCTCGTGAACTCAGAAAGCTTTCAAAACGGAAAGATTTTTTGCACAGGAGGTTTAAGAAAAGTGGTCTTCAAAAGTGGGAAGTTGAATTTAAAATTTGCAGAAAGCGATGTAAGAAAATTTTAAACCGTGATCACCAGGCGCATTGTGACTCGGTAGAATCAGATCTTGTTAAAAATCCCAAGAAACTTTGGAGGTACGCTAAATCGCGCTTGGGGAAGAATATTGAGTCCGAAATCGTCTTGAATCAGCATAGCGACAGTGCGAAGGGCATGTCTGAGTTGTTTGCGGATCACTTTGCGTCAGTCTACAGTAATAATAATAATAACTGCTTCTCAACTATATTGCCTCACTCGGACGGATTTGGTGACTCATTAGGTTCTGTAGTTGTCGATGAGGAATGTGTTAGGCAATGTATTAAGAAAATGAAACCCACATTGTCTACAGGTCATGACGGGATACCCGCTGCAATTGCTAAGGGTTATCATGAATTACTTACGCCTATACTGTGCACAATTTTCAATAACTCCTTGTCGTCAGGAATATTCCCCGATGACTGGAAACTGGCAGTGGTTGTTCCGGTCCTGAAATCTGGAAATAGTGGTGATGTTCTTAATTACAGACCGATTTCTCTTTTCTCTTCTTTTTCCAAACTCTTTGAAATGGTAATCCATCATTTCCTCTCCTTCAAGTTTCGTAGTATAGTCATTCCTAATCAGCATGGGTTCATGTCCGGCAGATTGACATCCACCAATCTCGCATCTTTTACGTCTGCTGCTTCTGAAGTAGTTTGTAATAGAGGCCAGCTTGACGTTTTTTATTTCCACCTGAGTAAGGCATTTGACGTAGTCAACCACAACATCCTCTTATACAAGCTTTCCTCGTACGGAGTATGTGGCTCGGTATACAATTTGTTAAAAGCTATTTGTCTGATAGGCAAGCCTACGTCCGCGTCAACAATACTACCTCGTCCTTGTACAAGGCAAGCTCTGGAGTGCCTCAGGGATCTGTCTTGGGCCCCCTCCTTTTTAATATTTTTGTAAATGATGTCTCTCAACTTATATTAAATTCTTCATTTCTGCAGTACGCTGATGATATAAAACTTTACAAAAATATATCGACCTTAGAGGATTGCATCGCGCTTCAGAATGACGCCTATTCCTTCGGTCGTTGGTGTTTAAACAATGACCTCCGTTTGAATCATTCTAAAACAAAAGTAATGACATATTCTCGCAAGACCCATGATATATATTTTCCATATAGTTATTATGGCGAACTGCTTTCACGTGTAAGTGAACTGAGAGACCTTGGAGTTGTCTTTGATTCAAACCTGAGATTTGACACTCACGTTACCAGAGTGGTTCAATCGGCCTTGCGCACGTTAGGTGCCGTGTCTCGCATAACGAAGGAATTCAAAAGCCCGTCCGCTTTTTCACGCTGTATTGTTCCTTAGTTAGATCCCAGCTAGAGTACGCCTCGGTTGTTTGGAACGGCATTTCCAAAACTAACAGTTTATCTGTCGAGCGAGTCCAAAACAAATTTATTTCTATCTTTAATTATCGTTACCTTGAGAAAGGTGATCCTTGTCTGAACGTTGGGTGTAACTGGCAACTCGTCGACTTGTTGAGCCTGCAGCAGCGTCGGGTGAAGGCAGATTTGTTGTTTTTGTTTAAGACCCTGCACGGCTCGATTAACTCTCCCAGCCTTCTGTCCGAAGTGAGCCTTAGAGTTCCACGTGTGCCTACACGGCTACAATCATCTTTTTACATAGCTCGACATTTTAGCCACTTAAACCCGATCAAAGATCGGCTGAGTGTTATAACCGCTACTCTGACACAATTGATATTTTAACTTATGCGGGAGCAAGTTCGGAAATGCTGTACGAAACATCCTCTTGCAAGAAAAGGGCTGATCAGTTGAAGCGTTGATGTTTGTCAGTACGTTATCCAAGTATTTGCTTTTTGCTCTCACACCTGGTGATGTCTCTGTTTTGTGCTTTTGATTTCCCTTGTTGATTTGAGTGTCTTTCATACTTGTTAATATATTTATTCTCAGACTGGTGAACTACGTTCTCCTTCTGCACTCGTGTGTATGTGTGTGTTTTTGCTAATTTTTTAGTGTGCCAGCACTAAGACCGATTGGTTGTTCCTGGACACTTTAATAAACATTGATTGAATGATTGATTGATTGAGTATTATTATTAATTAATTAATTATTATTATTATTATTATTACCTTGTAAGAATTATTACCTGGTAAGAATTATTATTATTACCTGGTAAGAATTATGAAGATGCGCTAAAACTTGTTAAATTTCTTAGCCTGCACCGGCGTCGGGAGAAAGCAGATTTGTTGTTTCTGTTTAAGGTCACGCACGGCCTAATTGATTCACCATACCTCTTGTCTCAAGTGAGTCTTAGAGTTCCACGCGTACGTACACGTCTTCAATCATCTTTTTATATCTCTCGAGCTTTTAATCAACTAGTCCCACTCCTCAGGTTGGCTGAATGTTATAATCGTCACTCGGAAGTACTAGATATATTTGACTCATGCTATGGGGCTTTCAATCAATTTATTGTAAACCTGTTCATACTTGAGCAGGAGTGAAAAGTGCTGAATGTCCGACTGTGTGAAATTTATTGTTTTTACCATATGCGTGTGTTGCAGATGTCTCGCTGCTTCGCATTTACTTACGCGCTTCAACTTCCCTTCGAACACCTGATTTTCCCCAGCAGAATTCCTATCTTTGTTACCCTTCTGCATTTGTTGGGTCTTGTATAAAATTGTGTTTTTTTGTGTTTTTGTTAATTGGTAGCTACAAGTGTGCCAGCACCAAAACCGCGAGGTTGTTCCTGGACACTCTAATAAACATTGATTGATTGATTGATTGTTATTATTATTATTATTATTATTATTATATTATTGTTGTTGTTGTGCTGACAAGTACGCTTTTCTTTATCCCCGATGTTTGCCGTGGCTGTCAGTGTGTTTCCGAAAAGAGCATCTTTTGTTTCTTTCTTTCGTTTTTTTTTTTCTGAAACATCGAAGTTTTAGAATTTTTTTTAATGTAATCGGAGAAATATTTGGTATGTTAAAATGCGAACCCGATATCGCTTCATGGTCTGTTCAACCCTGTACTGTGAAATATCATTTATAGGTTTTCGGAGAAGCGGTCGGTCGTTTAGTACAACAACGCTGTTATGGACGATTTTCATCAGGTGTTTTTGACCCTACTTTCACGGCTTTGTCTTTTGACCACCAGGCGTTGTGACCATCTGATTCGCTCGACAAGGCCGGTGAGCGAACCCGCCGCCGCAGCTTTCTGTTCTATCCGCTGGGTGCCGTCGATTTCGCTGGAGTCGCCGATAAGGTCCCACGCTTCCCGTTTACCATTGTATCGAGGTGCAATACTTGACGATTCATTCAAAAAGATGTATTTTAGCTACCTTCCAAAGCCAACTACGCAGTTGGTTCTGCGTCCCAGGCGAGTCACCTTGCGGTGCTTTTCATGGGGCATGACAGCTGCGCGCTGTTTCCCACCTGTATCCTCCAGCGAGCAAGCAAGAACATTTCGTTGGTTAAGGACGGTACAGGCATAATCACCCGCGTCCGGAGTATTTCCAGTCCAGACTCGGCTGTGTGAAGCCGACTATCTCCTTTAAATACGGACGGAGTTTTCGATATCGGTGGTCTGGGTAAGTAGAATCCCACGTACCCTAAGGTTATCGCGCGTGTACTGACGAATTATCTTCATACATGTGAGGATTACGTTCACGTAGTTTAAGTTTATAGAGAATCATCCGCGGCCACCCGAGGAGTACAGGAGATTTTAACGCGAGAGCATTAAGGAACTCGTGTCGCAGAAAAGCCGGTATCGGTGGCGTAGGCAAAAATCCAGGATTGGTTGATAAGGTCATGACGCCACAGCCCCATGACCTCGTGCGGAAATTTCCAACAACCCACAACGCGTAGAATGAAAGTGATTAAAAGACATCACATGTAATGCGAAATAAAAGCTGCCGCATGTCTCAAAAGATTTCTCTTTATAAAGCAATTCATTTGCCTTAAAATAAAAATTCGAAGAATTTTAGGCGGGATTTGAACCCACTACCCTTCGGTTGCGAGCCAGACACGCTTGCACGGCTTGGGACCGAGCGGGAGTTTATATGTTTATATGTTTCGCTATCGCGTTCCACTCTTAAAGACGAAGCTTAAGCGTCCTCCAAGTTGCTTACTTAAGTTACTTACTTAAATATGGGTGGAGTTCACGTGTGAGCCTGGAGAGCAAAGTCCCATTTACTTTGGGATTATTGTGCGCACTTCAGAATTATCCTTATTCATCTCAGGAGTATCTACACATAACCGAAGATTAACCGAGAATTACCCGCAGATACAGGAGGAGTATACGAAGATTATCTGCGGCTAACATAAGGCTCTCTCTTAAATACGAGCGTATTTCTCACCACGGGTGGACCTGCTGAGCAGCCTCCCGCGTACTCCCAGACCACCGCCGACGGACTTAAAGGGGATTCACCCGCGACTTATTTGTAGCTTTTCCTTATAGATGATGCAGATTTTTCCCAGAACAAAAGAGTTGCATGCTCGCAGCTGCGCATGCAGGTCGGGCGCTCGGGGTCGGCTCGGGCCACGGGCTGTTCGCCGCCGATCTAGGCGAGCTAGATTTTGGTCGCCCGAAGTCCGCCACTACCGGCAGGTGCCAACGGCCGGCGAGGGGTACGAGCAATGTAGTCACAGAAATGGCTCTGATTTCCGACTGGTTCCCAAGTTGGAACCACGTTCGAGCCATTCAAAGTATTTTGTGAACACCCTGTTTGTTGATGTTGTCGTGCGTTGGTAGTGCACTCGGGATTTCAGCGTTTGCCAGTGCGTCGTTTGTGTGCAAGCAGATGAAGTCGCTCACGCAACTGACGTCTTGGCATCGTGTATTGGCTTTGGCAGCATTCACCGCTTGTTTCTCGCATACAATTTAGTTTCCAGCGGATACGCGGCGGTGGCTTGTAATCATATTGGTTTTTTTGCAGTGCGAATTCTGTTGTTATTTTTTCTTCTCCACTGAGTTCAGCCTTTAGATGCGAGCCTGTAATGACTGGCGTCAGATTACGTCAGAGTCATGGTCGTAGGTAGAAAAGACCTTCTGACCATGGTTCATTTTCAGCGCTTTTACGTACGGCGCGTGCTTTGCTCGCTTTCGGAATCGACGAAAAGATGCGTGCGGAGCTGTGAAGATCGCAAACTGAGCAGTGCCATCTTCACAGTTCAGCATTTTGTAAACAAAAAGCGGAGAGCCAGTCGTCTGGTTCTTGCGCAGAAAATGCGGTGACGTCGGAACGACTCCGAGCTCTGACCGGCTTAGATTAAAGGGATAGTGGGTAGACCTCAAAGCTAGAGGCTTTGAGGTCTACCCACTATTTTTTTTAAATTAGCCAATAAGAACTCGGCATTTTGACATCATCGCAACCCCTGTGCAAGAAGCAGACGAACTTACGCTCCACATACGCTTATTCCAAAAGTCGAAGCACGTCATCGCGGCATCATGCAACGTTACGCATTGTGGGAATCAATGGGAAGCAAAATTCATACACGCTCCGCTCCTGGCCCACACGTTCCCAGAATGTAACGCGCGGGGTGACGGATTTACGGAAGTAGTTCATTAGTGAGTTGGCGCAACTTGAGTGTGATGACGTACCGTTGAAGAAGACGAAGTTGTTCACAGGCTTGTTTGAGATGATTAGACGACGTAGTAATGCCGTGACAACGCGCAATGCCTCAACGCCGCGCGCCTCCCTTTCACTTTCAAAGCCGATGCAGCAAGCACCGGCAGCGAGCTGTCCTAGCAGAATGGCCCTAGTGCTTCAACCCAGCTTGCTTTCAATGTCATTTCAGAAAATTGAAGAGTGCACGTGTACAGATTTTGAGCCGCGCTCAAGCTAGCGCGAGTGCACGGACGCCAAACACTTCGGCATCCGTGCACTCGCACGGACGCTCAAAGCGTCCGTGCGAGTGCATGGTTTCATATAAGAGCCATAGCCTCTTATATGGGACCATGCATTGGCTTCATAGCCACATAAAGTGGTGTCACGGCCGGACTTAATACGCGCTCTCTGTCTTAGGCCTCTCCAGTGAGGCATGATAACACCTGTTTCCGAAGCGGTACTCGCACGTAGTGGGCTTTAAGCACAACTGTGCGGCCGGGAGCTGCGCCACAGCGCGGCCGTATGTTGTGTCACTGTTCTGTACTTGGGGACACCTTTCTGCAGCTGTGCATGCAATCGACGGTACGGGAGCGCGCGCTTGAGCGCTGATCAAAGCTGTGCACGCGTGCTCGCTTCCCCTCTTCAAAAATGCTACAGAAAGTTCTAAAAAAATTGGGTTGTGTCTATGTTTATACAGCCTTGAACTTGGTCTGCCTCAACGGGCGACGAGTCTCCCAGCTGTAGATGAGAAATTTAGCCAGTGCAGTACAACCGCTAACCTGGGGTCTTTAACGTGCACCACGCAGTAGTGATACACGACCGCACGCCGGTACGATGCTCATCCAGATCGAAACGGGCAGGGGTGGGGATTGAGCCCACGATCCTGGGTTCTGCAGCTCGAATTCTTTCGCTCCACGTGCTCCGAGCTGGTGTGCGCTAGCCCGCTCGGCCACCGATCCCCGCCCTAATTGTTTTTAAACAAGTTTATTGATTGTTTGGAAGCTTTTTTTGAAACAAATGCAAACAGCCGACACGCCGGCTGTTTTTTTTTTTAGACTATGAGCAGCCTGCCCGTTATATCATTATACGCTAACACTTCACATGCACCATTTCTGGAGAGAAAATGATTTGATGGCCTAGTTGGTTAAACATTACGAAAATGAAAAAGTGCGAAAGACAAGGACAAGAGGGAGACTACACAGGACAAGTGCTTACTCGCGACTGACGGTTTAATTCGGAAGATGAGGAAGACGAAGACACTAAAGACCCTAACGTTAAACATTACAAATATTTATGAGAAAGGGGTGAAAGGATCTGGAAAGACTGAGAATTAAAAAATGCAAAAAAAGGAAATTAGTAAAAACAAAAGGAAATGGTGGGCATGATTAAAGTAACAGTGAAAAAAAATGGCAGTGAAAAAGTTGAGAAAAAGAAAGAGGAAGGGAAAGCAAATTAAGAATAACGAAAATATTTCATGTTCTCTAATTCTTTTGATGACAATGTCACCTCTTGGTCGCAATGACTTCAGCCTCAAGAATCTCTCGAGTTCGCTTATCTGGACACCTCCTCAGGATCATTGTGCTGGACAGTAGCGGGGCGCATCCACAGTCCCTCACATGTAGAGCGAGATGTCCCGACGGAGAGGGTTTTAGAGATAGCGCATGTTCTCTTTCACTTTTTTTCACTGTTACTTTAATCATGCCCACCATTCCCTTTTGTTTTTACTAATTTCCTTTTTTTGCATTTTTTAATTCTCAGTCTTTTCAGATCCTTTCACTCCTTTCTCATAAATATTTGTAACATTTAACGTTAGGGTCTTTAGTGTGTTCGTCTTCCTCATCTTCCAAATTAAAACGTCAGTTGCGAGTAAGCGCTTGTCCTTGTAGTCTCCTCTTGTCCTTATCTTTGCGCTTTTTAATCTTCGTAAATTCTGGAGACGTCTTTCGATAAAGTCCCACTGCTCCTTGTCCTCTGGAAATCTTTTCGCAGCAACACTGAGAGTCCACCTCAAATTGGCCGCAAAATACCACCATGTTTGCTTGGCATGAATGTCGCACTCGAGACACGCAGTTCGGGATCGCCAAATGGCGTGTAGTCTGAGTACTACCAAAACACGCAGCACCATTGAAGGGTGCTCCTCGCTCTCAAGACACAACCATTTTAACACGTTCCAGTCAATTTCGAACACTACAGTGAAGAGGCATTTCACTTCCGCCCAAAAGAGATAAGCGTTGCTGCACTCCACAAACACGTGATGTAAGGTTTCAGTCGCACCGCACAAAGCACAGTTTAGCGACCACGGCACAAAAAAGCCTTTCTTATCAAGCCACACTTTCACAAGGAGCACTTCAACATAAAAACGAACAAAAAAATGTTTGCTGCTTATGGGCACAGACAGGTTCTCTGCTGCTTGAAGACATCGGATGGGTTGGGAGCGTTGACGCACTGTTGGTACAACGGTACTGGTAAAACTGCTGAGACAGTGTCCCAGTAAAGTGTCTTCCGTTTAACCGTCAGAAGATACTCCCCAGAAAAGTGAACCAAGCAGAACCTGCTTGAGTCGGCCACTTCCTTGTAATAACTGAGATGCTTCGACGTGGTCACCCAACCCGTGGTGCTCACCATCCATTGCTGCAGGCGTCCATATTCTAAGCTGTGGAATGCGGTCGTGAAAATTGGATTTCTTTGATCTCTAAAGAATAGAAAACACTGCACATAAAGCTTGAGGGTCACATCCCTGAGTCCGAAGCCATTGCTTTCCAGACTCCAAAACAGGTTGCTTCTTCGCATCTTTTCCTTTCGCGATTGCCAAATGAACCTGGCCCAATGTCTGTGGATGGCGTTCACTGTGCCTAAGCCGCAACAAACCACTTGCGCCACATACAGGATCGCAGGGCATGACACTACGTTGCAGGCATATCTCCTGGAGAACATTGACAAGCGTCTTGCTGTCCAAGAAGAAAGTTTGGCTGGGATGGTCGTCAATTTCTGTTTCCGTTGTTGTGACGTGGGTGCTGACAGATTCATGGGCACGCCGAAGTACTTTTCCACGTCTTTAGACCATTTAACGTCCATGAACTCCGATGGCTTTGTGGCCCACTCTACGAGCCAGCTCCCTTTTGACTATTTCTTATAGATTCTTAGCCCCGGAACACCGACCGTAACTTTCGAACTCATCTAAGACTGTTTCAATTTGTCGCTTTGAAGAGCATACGAAGGAAACATCGTCTGCGTACGCCAGGAGTTTCACAGATGCTCCCTCCAGCTTGAGACCGGAGATCGACTGGTTGCGCTGCACCTTGAGGCACAATGGCTCAAGCTGTAGAGCAAACAAAATTGGTGACATGGGGCAGCCTTGTCGGACAGAACACTGAACCGAGACTGGCTTTCCTTTCTTCCCATTTATTAAAAGCCGCGTGGTGACGCTTTTGAAGCACAGCGCTATCGAATTTCTCATCACATCACCCACCCCACATCGTTCCAAGACCTTCATAAGAAACTCGTGGGACACTCGATCAAACGCTTGACTGAGATCTGTCTGCAGCACCGCTAATGGCTGATGACCTTCGGCTGTCGCTTCACAGGCAAAACGTAGGACGTGAAGGTTGCAATGAATGGACCTTCCTTTCAATCCGTAGGTTTGGTGCTCTCCGATGACGTTTTTCAGTCCAATGTCCAAACGCCGTGCCAATATTTTCGCCATTATCTTGTAGTCTGTGCTTAACAGACTTATAGAACGGAAGTTTGTTACTTCGGGAATTTTGCCGCAGGGTTTGTACTTTTGGAATCAAAACAGTGCAGCTCTCTTTCATTGATGGTGGAGGTACCTGCCTTTCTTGTATGTTTGGAAACACTGTCAGCTGAATGTGTCAGAGGAGGATTATAAACATCTTATAAAACTCGGAATTTCTTCCGTCCGGGCCTGGAGCCTCGTTTGCTGGCAGATTCTTGATTGTCCAGTTGACTTCTGGTGTACTGATCGGATGATCCATGCGCTCCGTATGTTCCTATGACACTTGCGGCAGATCATTGAGAAAACTATCGGTGATGTCATTATCGATGTCTTCTCTTCGAACAAACTCACTGTAGACGGCTACAAATATTTCTTCAACTTTGTTTGCCCTTCCGCCATGACATCCACTTTTCTTACTTTCAGAATTGTATTCCTTTCCCCTCTTGTTCTTTCCAGCGTTGCGAAACTTTTTGTCGGCACATCTTCTTTGTTTAAGATTCGAGTGCGGCTTCCGACTGCAGCACCAGTTAGCTTTCCTTCCAGTAACTTGAGAAGTTGTGTTTTACATTCTTTTATGTCTTCCAGAAAAACTTCAGGGCTTTGTTCTTCTTCGACAATTAGTGTCTTGAGGGACTGGACCAACGCCCTTTTCTCTCGCGTGCGCTCGAGCTGTTGTTTCTGCGAAAACGTCGGTAGCGAGTTCCTTCAGCTCCATTTTGAAGTTCTCCCACACGCAGGCATCTAGCGGAGTTTCATTGCTAAGCACCTCAATCTTTTCTTTCACCATCGAAGCAAATTCTTTGTCTTGTAAAATGCTCATGTTCATTTTCCAGCTTCCATCACGTGCCTTGCTGCGAGTTTTCGCTCCAGGCTTGAGAGAAAAGGAAACGAGAGCATGATCAGAGAACGAGACTGCCTCAGCCCTGTACTCCTCCACATGAGGCAGCATTTCGCTTGCACAGGTAAAGTCTGTCAAGGCGGGCGTGAGATGTTCCCTGCCAATGCGTAAAACGAGGAAAAAATCCTTCGTCGGGCTTGTGACGTCGACAAGGTCAAACTGCTCTAACACCCTTTTCAGCTTAGTAGCACTTAAATCGCGTGTCGTAGCGTGGTTAGAGCGGTCACGGTTAGATAACACGCAGTTGGAAGTCCACGCCTAGAATGACGTTTCCAGGCGTGTCCAAGATTTGTATCAAAGACTTGAAAAAAGAAAGCGTTCGGCAGCATCATTTGGTGCATAAACCGACACTAGACGCACTAGTTCATTTTTAACAAGGCAGTCAACTCTGCTGACGCGACCGTCTGCGCTGAGATCACAATCAACAACGAAAAAACACTTTTTTCTTTTTGACAAGCACCGTCGTTTCTCCAGACGCGTTGCCAAGAGTCAATGTGTGGAAACACCAAAGCACGTGCCCAAAGTACTGCACGAAGTCTTTTGCCTGCTCATGCGTAGAAATTCTTGTTTCCTGAATGAAAGCAATATCTATACGTTTTTCTAGCAGCAGACTGAGTAGCCATTGCCTACGTTTCCTTGCAACAGTACTAACAGCCTTAATGTTTGAAATGTTCAATGAATTAGAGTTTTTGACCATTCAATAAAGTGTTGGAGTTGGGATGGCTTATACGTTTGGCAGAATGTCGTCAATCTTCGAAGGCCATTTCCTTAAGTGCTGAAGCACCCCTCTCTGTCAACCGCGGTTGACCTTGAGGTTTGGTGCCTTTCTTCCAACGCTTGTGGGTCACAAGAGTAAATCGTTGATCAGCCGCAGTCATACGCGCTGCAGTTTTTTCTGCGTTGTTCGCTCCCCTTCCCTTTTGACTGGCGCTTCCGCTGCGGTGACTTCGTGATCCGGGTTACTATCTCCTTCGCTTGCCCTTCTGTTTTGCTCCCCCTTCTTTCGACCGGTTCTGGCGTGACTTGTCCTTCTTGCGAGTTTTCTCCCGTCTTCGGCGACGGCATCTCTGTCACCTTAACTTTGCGAGGCTGTCTGCTGGTGGTGCTGAATTCGCTGCTCCGTTGACGTCAGATGACAATTCAGACGCCTTCACCGTCGAAGTCCCGGCAATGGTCTCCTCCATTTCATCTTTGTCCATCAAGTTATCGACGGCCTGTGGTTCGGTTGTAGGCCCCATTTCTGCCGCATACGTCTGGATGCAGTTGTCCGCTTCATGGCTCATGTGTCCTACCTTCTTACACCGTAAGCACTGGGGTGGGCGGCCTGGAATGGACACCAACGCTGGCATTCCGAGGATGTTGATTTGATGCGGGATAGCGTCCACTGTGACACCTTCCGTGAGCACCATTGTGACGTTTCGCGGTGCTGTCTCCACATTCTCAAAGCCTGGTTGCCCCCACTTCTCGCGCACGATTGATTTCACTTTACCGTGCGACTCGAACGTCTCTCGCACAGCTTCGTCGGGAACGCAGACGGGAACCCAGTGAACTTTGAATGATTTCTCACTAACATTCGGATCGATGACCAGGCAGGTCTTGCCCTTGACGTTGAGCACTGCCGCATGTAGGAGCTTCTCCTTCGCTGCCGCGTTGTGCAGGGTGAGCATCCAAACGTGATTGCACCGGAAGGCACCGAAGCCGGCCACGTCATTCATGTCAACGACGTCCTTCAGGACGTCGGGAAAGTTGTCTATGCGATACGGTCTCGCTGATGGGTCATCGTCTAGAAATACTGAATTAAAAGAATATCGACCTGTTGGCAGCGTAGGCAGGATAATACGGTAGTCCTGGGGAGTCAAAGTTTCCGAAATACCTGTTGAAATCCGGCTAGGGTTAGCCGTAGAACGCGCTCCGCTGGAGCTCATGACTCCTTGACCGTTCGCCTCGGCATTCAAAAAAGAATTCCTCGGCCGCCGATCCCCCAGAAAGTTCTCCGCAAGTATAGACTCTGGTCAAAGCAAACTGGTAAAGCCGACAAAGGAGAAGCGAACGCGTAAATCGTTTGGAAACTATCGCGGAGCCTGCTATGTCCTATTCCTTACGTTGTGCTGGCGGTGAACGTTTATTCTGAGTTAGAACTCTGAGCATCACTAGAAAAAGCATGATTGCAGCGCTGGTCGAAGACCTGAATGCTTACTCTCCCCGAGGTAATGTCACGGCGCAGAAATCTCAGGGTATCAGCAATCTCTCATTGATTCATTTGATTGCCATTAAAGCGATAATCTGCTGTATATTTAACTAAGGAAATAAAAAAGCTTACGCACACACTGTAGATGTGGGCTTGTTGACAACAGGGTTATTTCTTGGCATCTTCTTTTCTCGCGTGGTGCTTAGAGATTCTTCGCTGGGCAGCTGGTGAAAAGACACGCCAGGAGTCTTCCCCGAGATTCAATGGCAGTTCGTAACACAACAGACCATCGCTGAGGCAACCGTTCAGCACTTGGGATGCAATAAGTAGCAGCTCGCTCTGATCATGCGCTGTGATGTAACCTATAGTTGGCTTGCAGCGCCCACACGTTAAATGGTGCTCATGTTTTTTTCTGCGACAGAAAAGGCCGTAAGAGAAGAAGCGATGGCGCGTGTACAGTCCGGCCGTGGTGGCGTCAAGCAAACGGCGCACGGCACGTGCCGTTTGGTTGACAACGGCTTTGTCGGAGAACTGCGAGATTTTATTGCCGTCTAGACAAGGTTTTGAGACGATGCATGGAGGACGCAGTTATGACAGGGCAACGCGCAATGCCTTGCTAGCGCTGCCGCGCCCCTTCCTTTCCCTTTGAGGCGTACATGACCGCGGCCAATGCCGCGAGCTATTCCAGAGTAACTGTCACAGTCAATTCAGCACCACGTGAGCTAGAGCTCTGGGAACCGCAAAGTAAACCCGGACAGCCACATCCCCTCAGAGCTGGATTGACTCTGGTGGCTCGTTGCGTCCGCATGATGCATCTCAGCTATGCAGTGGCCCATTTCTTTATGTGTTTGCTGATTAAACGGACTTTTGCATCTGTCGGCAACTGTGCGTGGCCGCCGCCATAACGTTTTGTTTCCCCTTATCCCTATTACTTCGATCTCTTCATCATTTCTATAACAGGTCAGGCTATTCCCTTTTTAGAGTCTACTGTGTCCTTCCTTCCCAGTATAGACCTTTTTGAAGGCTCGATAGCGCCCGTTTCACTGGCTCGGTATCTCAGTAAGACGAGAGGAAGTCAGCAATGGTGGCTGTAATCTGGTGCCTGTCTAAGGCGTCTCTATACTCCAGGCTATATTTCACTATAAGTGCGAACGAAGCCGAAGGCACGGGTGCAGTGGTTCTATGGTCTGCACTGACGTCACACTAGCTGCCATTGTGGTGGCCTTGCTGCTGTGCATGTATCTTTTGCAGCGTGAACTGTGTACTATCATATTTTTTTTTCTTTTTGCTTGAAGAAGTATAATGCACACTGGCATGGTGTAAGGAAGTTACGCTAACTCGGCCGAATTTGCGTCTCCTTTCCTTTTGAGCTACGCGACGCCGTAGAATCAAAGAGCTCTGAGTATGCGAATCACCATCAAAGATGGTGATCCCGTCACGGTTGTCACGGAATCACCATCAACGTCAGCCTTGAATCACGCATGTAGAAAAT
This sequence comes from Ixodes ricinus, assembly GCA_037355805.1. Lineage (NCBI taxonomy): Eukaryota > Metazoa > Arthropoda > Arachnida > Ixodida > Ixodidae > Ixodes > Ixodes ricinus. Next base: position 33,796 of record JAZHYW010024266.1, read on the forward strand.
TATAAAAAAACACGACATTTCTAAAGAAATAAAGATAATTATATGTAAAATGCTGAGCTCTCACGTTGGGATATGCCACAACGCAAGTTTTTTCTGTTTTTTTTTGTTTGTTTGTTTATGCGAAGATAAGGCGGGCCAGAGAATGACCGAGATGTGAAGCGGCCAGGGAAGCCAAACCAGCGCTGTGAGTTGGTCTCATAGATAAAATGCATGCTCGGCGTTTCTCACAAGTACCGACTACTACCATTGAAGAACGCGCGAGCATGAAACCAAGAGCGAGAGGAGCACCACAGTTTCCTTTCAGGTGCCGCTCCAGATGCCGCTTCCTTCACTAAAACGAATTTGGCAGAGACGTTTGAGACTGCTGAAGTGCACGAATGCGAAAGGATTCCTATACGCAGCGCATTCTTACAAGCAGAGCGCCATGTCTTCCCTTTTCACTTAGGCGCCTTGGCGGTGAAATCACGCTCCCCCACTGCGGAGGCGCGGCACACCCTCCGGCTCCACGGCTTCCGTGACGATGCATCTGCGAAAAAATGATGACGAAGCGTGCTTGCCCGAAGCCAACGTTACTGGAACTCTGAGTTGGGAAACTCACCGTTGAAACCTGGACCGCTGGCGTCCACCGAGACCGAGCTAAATACGACAACAGCGCCACTCTGTATCATTTGTCTTAACTGTGGTCGCCTTGAGCTTTTAGAACGCATGTTTTTGCGTAAAAACTAGCGGAAAAAAACTCTTTTGTAGTAACTTTTATTGGAGTTTAGTACAAAATGGCGGGCGCGTGTTGTTTTCTAAAATCTTTAGTTCGCAAGGTTTTGCAGTATAATTAATATTGTTTTTATACAACCGTGCCTCAGAGGGGATTTCAGGTAGCGCGTCCTGAGTTAGGCACATATTAACCACGGTAGTAATCCGCGGCGCGTCCGCTAGGGAGTCGGGGGCGGTACCTCCAAGCCCCTTCCACAGTATCTGTTCTGGCCCCGAAATGGCCGATTACAACGAAAATGGAAGTCACGTGCAGTTCCTGGACTAGCCGCTGCGGGAGAAATGGCGGCGTTGCGATCGCCATTGGCTCGGTTCTCGTGGACGGATCGGTGCCACTTTTTCAGAGCAGTCTCTATGGCAGTTTCCCAACTGAGTGGTTCTAGTAACGTTACCCGAAGCTCTTCTTTCAGCGCTCTGGCGAAAACGGCCCTGGCCCTCGACAGCCATACCCTACGCCTTCGAGACTGGTACCATCATTCTTCACTCGACTCCCGTTATCCACCAGTACCAGATTTACGGCGAGTTTGCCAACTTTTGACCGCTTACTCGGCGTCACACCGCCCGACCCGCCGAGCTCGCTTTCCATACCACGCCGCGCTAGCTCTTTTTTTTTTAGACGGAAACCTTTACCTTCCTCCCCCTCCCCCCCCCCGCCAAACGACTACGATCGTGATCAAATTTCAAGATGGCTTTAACGTCAACACTCTGCCGCTATATGCATATGGACCCGCCGTTGCTGCAGCCGCGGGTCTTACCACTGAAGATCGCCTTGCCACGACTGTGACCGCCCGAGTAACTCAAAACCTGCTGGCAGTCACTACGTCACTCCCACATGTACCTTCCGAAAGTTTGCTGCTTGAAAACATTCGCGTGGCAGGATCGCAACACCCAATCAAAAGTTATGCTACGGTTTGAAATGACACATCGAAAGGCGTTATACACGCCATCGAGACCATATCGTAGACGACGTCATTCGAGCGAACTTACGCTCTACCGATGCGAAAATTTTGACAGCACATTAAAAGGGAATGACTGCCCCCGTCCTCATTACTTTCAAAGGGCTGAAGGTCCCTCACCACGTCATCTTCGATATGACCCCTCTCCGCGGCTACATACACAAACCTCGCAGTCCCTTCTGCACGTCTTGTCTTCAAATTAGACATATGGGCAGTTGTTTGCCCCACCAAGGACAACCAAATAAAATGTCCCATCTGTGGATCAGACCTTTCCAAAGACACCGGTTTAGCAACACCCCATGCCTGCTCACCCCATTGCCTGAGCTGCGGTGGACCACACCAAACATCGGACCCAAACTGCCTCACACGACAAGTGGCAGACGATGCACTCCGCAAAACCATGGCAGAACGACGAAAGCACCAGATTCAACAGCAACAAACCACCAGAAAAGCACCGCCTCCCCCTACCTGCCAAGAACATTGGCCAACACTCGAGACCACTAATTGATTTTAGCTGTTGTCCAATCCTGACCTCACGCATCCTGTCCGGGGACACTTCAAGAGAAGACCCACCCCACCCCACCCCGCAGCGGTACACAACAACATGTGCACCACCCGCTGATTAAACCTGGACACTCGCTTAGCCCGAAGCCACCTAGACCTGTTCCCAGTGACACCACCACAGCGGCGATCCAAGGGACGCAGCAACCGAAACTTCTTGCTCCAACTGCCAACCCCAGCACCATAGGAGCCTGGACGACGCCGCTAAAAATAACGCGACACCTGCCTCAAGATATTCCAAACCCTTTCACCTCTCCTCCGAAGCCCAATGCACCTACCAGCTTAGATGTATTGCGCCAACAACCCACCGACCTTCCGTCACTGTTCGCGTATATAGCTATCATGGGCCAGATGTCAACGCAGGCGGTGGAAGCGCAACAACAACTCGCAGCTGAGAACGCAAGCCTGCGAGAGCAAATTTCGGAACTCTTAGCAGACAACCAGCCACGTAAACGCAGACTTCCAACGACACTACCGCCACCTCCAGCTGAGGACGAAACAGAGATGTACAGCCATAATGATGCATCACACCAGAAATAATAACGTGGCTGAGGCAATTGCCCTGATCACCATATTACAATGGAACTACCGAAGTCTCAAGAAAAAAATTATTTAATTACATACCTCAATCACTTGCCGCGTAGACCGGACGTGTTGCTTTTACAAGAAACGCGAGCGGTTTTCAATATCCCGGGCTATCAAAAGTTTACTCAACCAGCTATCAAGGTCGCATCACACGTTAAAAGCGGTAAACCAGCAGTACCGACTATGACCGCCACGTATGTGAGCAACCTAATACCAGCGATACAACCATAGTTCTGAACACATAAACTCGGACACACAAGAACATGTCATCGTGGAACTTGAACATCCGGGCGCCCTGAGAACGTTAATTGTGAATGCATACTGGACCCCAAGACTTCCGCCAAAACGTCACTGATGTGGATACGTGACCTAACACAAAATTACAAACACCATGATATTATTATCGCCGGGAATCTCAACGCACCTCACCCACATTGGGGATACATGCACACCACCCCACATGGTCGTAACCTGGACATGACCATGTAAAACTATCATTTCACATAACTCAATAATATTACCATTGCCACCCGCATCGGCAGGACAGTGTTGAGAGAGACACGAACCCCGACCTTATGTGGCATCGCGGACTCAGTGAAGGGGAATGGACAAACACCCTCGAGAATTTAGGCAGTGACCATTACGTCCTGCTCACTGAACTCAGGCATCCACATTCCAAACCGATACCCACAGGTCGACAGACATTACTTACGAAATGGGAAAAGGTTCGCCAAGAGTTGGAACAGCATAACTCACCAATTGTTGACACTGACATGTGTACAAGACTCATCAAAGATACAATCCGCAAATGCACCAAAACACTGATTCTTACAGACAAGAATCCGCAAGTTGACCGCCATTTACTGAAACTATGCAATAAAAGGCACCGTCTCATACAGCGTTGGCGCAAAAACAAGCACAATCGCAAACTTAAGAAAAGAATCTACGAAGTTACGCAAGAAGCTGAACACTACGCAGTGCAATTGTCTAATGAGAATTGGATCTAGTTATGTGAGAGCCTGAACGGGAATCTGAGCACCATGCGAGTCTGGAATATTGTACGGGGACTCCTTGGGAACTCTAAACCACCACACGTCACTGCAAAACTCAGCCTGTACAATGACATCACTCGTGAAGAACTCGCAACGGAGTTACTTAACACCTTCTACCCTGTACACCCCAAGCCCACACTGGTAGGTGCTGACTCAAGCGCTAGGTCAGAGGGCATCGATTCCCCCTTTTCAATGGATGAACTTATGACTGCCCTACATGGGTTCAAAGGGTAAACCACACCTGGTGATGAGGGCATCACATACAAAATCATGCCAACCCTGCAGGGGAACATCATAGAACCGCTGCTTGACCTCATCAACTCCCACTGGGACTTGGCTACCCTACCACCAGGGTTTAAAACGTCCAAGGTCATTGCACTGCTCAAATGTGTAAGCCACCAACCAGCCCAGCTAACCTTCGACCAATTTCACTCCTATCATGCATAGGAAAGCTTATGGAACGCATGGCTCTTGCGCGGTTTGAATGGCACCTCGACCATCGGGGGACACTGAGTCATAACATGACCGGATTTCGACGCCATGTTTTGACCCAGGACTGCATGCTACGCCTCCATCATGACATCTACACCTTCACGAGCTCGTCTCAACTCCGAATCATACTTGCGTGGATCTACACAAAGCTTTCGATAATGTAGATCATGCTGCCCTCCTAGAGAAACGGAATTCCACAGGGGTTGGACCAAAGCTCATCAATTACATTAAATCCTTCCTCTCGGACCGAGAGGTGATTGTCGAACTGGAAGATCACACCAGCCCGCCATATGCGATCAACAAGGGGGTATTACAATGATCAATACTGTCCCCTACCTTCTTCAACATAGCCTTAAAAGACCTGCCACCTCTGCTAGACTCCATTGAGAATCTCAAATGCAAGATTTACGCTGACGACATCACCCTGTGGACCTGTACAGGTTCACCAGGGGATCAAGAGGAAGTGCTACAAAGAGGCCTTGATTGCATCAACAATAATGTGACATCGATTGGGCTCACCTGCTCACCATAAAAATCGGAGTACATCTTCGTATCAAACGCACCTTTTCAAAAAGCAGAGAAAGACAGAGAACTGGTGAAGCTCTCTATTAATGCTAGTACACTTCCTCGCATCAGATTCATCCGCATCCTGGGCTTCATCATGCTAGAGGATGGTAAGGCACAAGAATGGTTACACCGATGCACCCGCCAAATGCGAACAGATCCCGCATCTGTTCGCGGATAACGCGGAAGAAAGCAGGAATGAAAAAACAAAAACTTCGCAGGATTGTGGAGGCACTTATCCCAAGTCGTATTATGTACGCAGTACCTTATATGAACTTGACCAAAACTCAGCACCGCAAAATAGAACTCATATTCTGCAAGGCCACCAGGACAATTATGGGAGTCCCCAAATATGCACCAAACGAAGCCATTTGTGACGCGGGACTCTTCAACTCCATGAGCGAACGCCTTGACATACACCGACTAGCACAACAGCAACGGCTCACTACGTCAAATCAGGGGAGGGCCATCCTTCGTACTATAAACTTCAACTCGACCCAATGACCAACCACACCGGTCCAAACCCCGCCTTAAGACTCGCTCCCACGTATAACGATTCCGCCTATACCGCGTAACATAGACCCATCACGCCACACGGGCCGGAGAGAGGCGGCCGCCAAACGTCACGGATCCCTTTAACTGAGGGCGACGCAAAGCGTTTGCTATGTGGACGCAAGCTTCCAGCACGAGAACGCCACCGGAATCACAGCGCTGGTATCTGACTCCGTAGAAAGAACCAAGAAATACACCATGGCCCCGTCTGCAACATCGATGGAAATTCAAGCCAATGCTGATGCCATTGTGGCCGAACATAAAACCGACGACGTGACCATCTACTCAGACAGTCAAGCTGCACTTCGAGCATATCAGGCGAACAATCTCCCGCCGCACATCCGAATAAAACTACATACATATCTGCAAACACACCCAACCCAAACTTTCTTTCTGAGGTGGGTGCCTGGACACCAGAACATCTCCGGGAATGAAAGAGCACACACACTCACCCGAGGACCATATCCGGGTCCGGAAATTTTATGGCCAAGCACGTACGACCCTTATGTGCACCATCAAATTCTACATAAAGACAGAAAAAACCACCTGGCAAGCCAGCGGAATAACCTGACCAGATTGCCATCATTGCCGCATATTTTGGATAGAAAAACAGCCACCACCATTCGCTGTGCACAAACTCGATCAATATACGTAGGCCACCTTCAACACTATATCGAGGGTCGGACGGGACCACCACAATGCGATTACTGCGGTGAGTACCAGAACAACGAACATGTTTTCTGGCTGTGCACTAGAGCACAGGCTTCCCACAATACCCTGCTCTCTTCTGTACCTGAGCACCTTAGACCCACCACCTGGGAACAATGGTTTGCACCATCCCAAGACCACCATCGGCTGGGGACACTGCTATACCAGCAGATAAAGACAATTGTCAAGAACGATGATGCAGCTAAACCATCAGCTACGTGAGCCCATAGATAGATAACCCGGACTAAGGTAGAATCTCAATTTTACGTTTAATTCATTCATTCATGCATCTGTGTTGCTCTGCTTTTCTTTGTGTTTTATTTCTGAGACGCGTCCGCTTTAACCCTGAGCGCCCCGCCGGCTTCCGTGACGATGCATCTGATACGACGCGTCGCAGCCAGTGAGAATTTAGGTGCCATTTTCGCTTGACAGACAACGCCGGCTTTGCTCCGTGGGACAGTTCATGCTTTCGCGTTAAAAGGGTCGTAATCCTGAAATCGAGGAAAATGTACCGGAGTTACTTTTGAAAGTCGTCGCGTAATTACATTATCCGGTACTCATCCGCAAATATACAAGATGAATATACAGGAATTACTTTCAATCTAAAATTATCTTTGGATACACTAAGATGATTCTTGACATCGTATGATCATTCGCATGCACCAGTGGGTTACCCGCGTGTCCGAGATGATGATCCGCGGAAACCAAAGTATTATACGGCGCTAACCAAAAGTAACCGATATGTATTGCAGACAACTGAAGATCATTTACGAATGCAAGGCAATTATTTGCTGAAACACTCGGGGACCCATTCTCGAATATCCGCAGCAAAACGGGCGGACGAGCATTAAAATTTAGAGACAGCAGATCGAACCCGGTTTGCGGAGCACGTAGGCGGGGCACGATTTCTTTGTTCTTTAATCGTTTCTAACCTGCTGTGCCACCAGGCATTTTCGCTCTAGGGTGCTCGTATGCATTCGGTGAGTATTCGAAATGCTTCAAAAAAACATTGTGGCAATTGTGCACGCCAAGACTTACATCTTCGACTATTTTGCGGGAATAAGTTACGAGAACCCAAAGCTCAGGGATTGTGGTATACTGCACATGGCGAGGAGAGCGAACTATAGGAGGCGCCACATTGTTCAGCTTATTTTCTACAGAATAGGCGTTCATCCAACACAAGGCCTGTGGACAGGATTGTTTCGTCATCTGCGTCGATCGAGCCCAAAACCGAGATTTGTCACGGGTGCTGCGTCGGTGTTCGACTGACACTTGTGTTGCAGGACTCGTTTTCAATCGGTGCTTGGTGAATTGAACTGCAGCCCCAGCCAAACGCAAAAATATTAATCATGCCGTTTTCCCCGTGGACGTATTTTTCCAAACTTATCCGCTAGGAGCGCGTTGGTTGGATAGACGAATGACCTTTGAGGATTCCTTTCTTATTTTCCAAATATGCAGGCGACAGAGGTGAAAGCAATGGGCTGCAGAGGCAAACATTGATGTGGGTCCACCCATCTCAATTCCGGTACAGGATAATATGTATACAAATATATCGAGTACCAAGATATTTACACAACCAAATACCATAACCTTTTATTCAAATATCCGGTTATCCGGTCTGCAATATCGAATATTGCACTAATTCGAATAAACCGATATTAAAAAGTGGCATCTACTGCTGTCACTATTATTGAGGAAGGAAGCTCGTGCTGGGGGTGGGACAACTGAAGGACCTCCCTGCTGTTCTCATCCTGCCAGTGACTATAGGATGGACAGTAGCAGCAAATATTGAGAGACGTTTCCTGTTTACGGGACAAAGTGGCCGCTAAAACGACCTTAGCTTGTCCCTGAACCACGAGAAAGCATGCAACCTATAGTCACTGACATATCTCATTACCTCTCCGCAGTCAATGAGATTGCGACACAAGCCGATAAAAGCGCCGACGGACCGGTCACAAAGCAATGCAGAGCGCAAGTTCGTCTGCTTCGTTTGCATGGGTTGTGGTGAAGTCAGAACGCCGATCTCTGATTGACTCTGGTGAGAAGGATAGTGAGTAGAGCTCAAGGTAGCTTACTTTGAGGTCTACTCACTATCCTTCAATCAGAACCAATCAGGGCTCGGCGTTTTGACGTCCCGACAACCCCAGCAAAAGAAGCAGACGAACTTGCGCTCTGCATAGGAACGCTTCAATACACCCCATTCAAAAATTCGTCAAGCAACACTGGCGGCCGCCATTGCTTGGACATGAAGCTCGTTATTTTGTCCGAGTCCTTGCCGAACGTCGAAGCACCGCAAATATCAAATACAAGCTCAGAGTACAATACAAATACAATACAATACAATGTATTTTCTTTTTGAATACATTTCGCTCCGTTCCCCCATAAGCCAATACAGCTTGTGCGTGGGACGCTGCAGGTAACTAACAACCAGAATTATTTTACAGTTTCAACTCGTTCTATGAGTTTCATCAAACACACATATTATAAGAAAGGAAGCAGTTCATACACAGGTAAAAACAGCAAGTGGAACGGGCCTCTATTAGGTATAAACCGCTATTTACTAATACATCTCAAAGCGTTGTTTTAATAATCAATACAATTGATACAGTGATTACGGTCGTATGTAGGTAAAGCTTTTTATTAAGTGTCACTTATTTTTTACTTTCTCTGTTCATTGATTCAAATTCTTGCTCTTTTTTCACTGCATGTGGATGTTTGCACTCGATCAGCTCATCGGGTAGTTCAATAAAAAGTTTTGGCACATAATATTTTCTTGTAGCCTCTTCCTACTTTGTCTTTAATAATGGTTCAAAATATTTCCTATTTGGTTGTAATGCTCTTTCTCTAACATTTTCTCTTTTGTGGTAATTGCTTAAAAAGGATTTTGCGATTATCTCGTATTTCAATTGATCACTAAAGTAAAATCCGCCAAGTTCTTTATGTACATCATCTTTTAAATCATTTCCTTTTTAGTATGTGATAAAGCAATTACGGACAGGCGTTGGCACGAACTTTTGAAAAAGTGATCCACCGTGTCATATTTGGAAGCCGCAGTGTGTCATATTTGGAACAAAACGACCCAAAATTGTCTAACATTTTTTTGTTTTTCAGATTCGACTTAATACGAGATCTGGATGCGACAAAAGCCGTCTCAATGCCGCATGATGCATCATAATCATTAGGCTAGGTACCAAGTTAGAATCTGCGCCAAGATCGAACACCAAGGGACGCTTCGAGTGCCGCTGTTTAACCAACGAAGGCATGTACGCTGGAAATTTCTTGTGCCGATCGGCGTTAGCTACGCTCCTAGTCGTTTGGAGTATGGTTCTACTCGCAAGTCTCTTGTACACCAAGACGCCTGGTGCAAGATGCCGGTGCGCTGACGAGAACAGCCCGACCGTGCTACCCCCGGCCAATGGCTCCACGAAAAACAGGTAGGTGCAGCGGCAAAGGAACGGGGACTTCAAAGCCCCGGTCCCGCTACTAATGCATCCCACAAAAAACAGTCTGCAGAGACTGTCTGAGTTGTACGTTTCCATTGCTTGGCGGTCCTGCTACATCGGCCATAAAACATATAGTCCACAGACATGTTTGAAGCATACAGGCGTATGAAGCAAACGTCCTTCGACGATGCTTGTGGTGTGCCCGCCAATAATTGTGTTACTGTGTCTTCGGCGAACATGGTGTCGTTTGTATGATGTATGCGCATTGTGACTGCAGCTTAAGAAATCTGGAAAGTTTTTGTTTTACATCGAAACTCATTTATTCATTTTTCTACCGTTAGCCAATGTCTGGACATTAAAGTTAGTGTAACAAAAAGAAAGAGTCTAAAATATATATTTTTTTTCTGATATTTCAGATAGCGGTGTTTAGACAGCAGAAAGTCCGACTACCTTGTAATTGTAGTCTATAATATTTCCGCTGTTCGATTTGGCCAGTGCAGAATGGCTAGCCGCAGCCAATTTGCTTATACATTAAACATACGACACGGTGTTCGCTTCGCTGCAAACATGATGAGAGAACTGTCCGCTAAAGCGCCTCAAGTGAGCATGCCTGCAGATGTCTGAGATAGATACTTTTACGACACATATCTCACGACAGTCAACCAGGAAGAAACCTGCCTCGCATAGCGTCCGCAGACTCTCTGTTGTGTGATGTGCGACTGCGGCTTACTGCTGCAAACCTGTGGTGTTCAACTTGCATTAGGCGGTACTAAGGAGTTTTTGTAGATCGCCCCAGACAACGTCGAGCTGCTTCTGGCAGCTTTTTGTCTGGTACATCCGTCGGCTTCGAGGCAATAATTAAAATGTTTGATTGATGTTAATGAAGATGTTTACGCTGTTTCACAACACCCTCCGCCAGTCGATAGGAGATCCGGAACTTCCCAGACGAGACTAGTGGCGCGCATGCGCCGTAGGGGTGTCTTTGTTACGAAGACCGCTGCGGTACGTAAGAAACGGTCTGCGAAGACTCCGCAGTGATTACACTAACGCATGCCGGTACGAAGCTGGTCCTGATAAAAACTGAGAGAGTGCATGGTTATTGTACTCTTTAAAGCATGTACTATAAGTGGGAAGTTAAAAAGATCGACGTAGCTTTTTGGAGATACTCTATATTAAGTACGCACTGGCTTTAAACTTAACGCAGGGGTCCCGTGACGTTGGTGGTTGTCACATGTGGGGACCGTTTGGAACTGACCATGTCCAACCTCAAGTCAGCCGTTGCCTTCTCAAGAGCTCCCTGAGACTGATCCTGTACGCTGACGTGGAGAACATCAAGAGTCTTCAAGACAGGGTATTTAACGAGAGCGTCTCAGAGTGGTCCTACTCACCCTATGAAAAAACCGAACGTCTCCATCGTTGCAAGTCAACCGTAAACTTGTTCAAGACTAGCTTGGAGCTCAACAAGTAATTCGGGATTAGCTAGGAGGTAAACAAGAAGTCAATCATGATTATCTCTTATCTTAATGAGTGATTCAAGATTAGCCACGAGCTCAACGAGAGAGAAAGTCGATATTAGGTAAGAGCAAACATTTTAGCGAGAGCGTCATTCAAAACTATCTATAGGAGGACAGACGCTGGAAAGGATGTGGCCTCCACTCCAGCGTACGTCCTGCTAAAGTGGAAAGAGGTTGGAGGAGTTTCTTCTGAACACTTAACCTGTCATCAACTGTAGTAGATGAAGGTGTATTACTCAAGCGTGTAGGCGGGCCTTCAATTTTCAGATCTTTGTGAATGTACATCTAGAGAAAAGTGGGCAGTGATCTAGTGGTGCAAAACCATCGGGAATTCACATGGAAAATAGAAAACCATCACAAGACGGTAGAATATTTTTTTAGAATTCATTGAAAATAGCTAATAATATTTCAATATTAATTTATTTAAAAACAATGAATAAAAGATATGAACCCTATAGTTTACCGAAGTTTTCTTTTTTATATACTGTTTTATATGGCTTCCGGTGTGTGCCCTTTGCTTCTTAAAGGCAGAGCTCAATCAGAAAAATAAAAACAGAACAAAAAATGGCAAGATATCACGGCATACAAGCATAACTGCTTGTGTCCAAAGGTAAATCCCGATTTTCGGGAATTCGCCATAAATGGTCATCGGAAGAAAAAAACAATGATCTCCAGCAGAGTGCTCATTTTCTCATGGCAGTGGTCAAGGCTATGAAAAGTAGTATGTGACAACTCAATATAAAAAAAAACATGAGCGTGAAACAAAGGTGTGAAACCCCTGATGCTAAATGTCTTCAGCGGGGTGGTTTTTCTATCTCAAAGACAAAAATCAAATACTGAATACACAGATAAGGCCTTAGAGCTTTACAAATACGGGCCTATTAAACTGAGACGCCTGATATCTCAACAACATCAATTCGCAAAATATGTGGGCAGAAAAACTAGTCAAATGCCATTTCTTTTTTACCTCTGAATTCGCAATATAGGAATGCTATTTTTTTTTCCTTTCAATGTTATGCTTTTTGCAGAACCACGTGTTCTCTGCCCTTACATATTCGTCGTTATTCCCTTTTTGGGTAGTGCTCTCCTTTTCGTACCACTCGGCAGTTTACTGACAGCTGACTTTCGATAGAATCGGTAGCCGAACAAAACCAACTAACGATAGTATTATCGATACCTATTGGTTATACTGTCAATGGTACTATCGATAGTCAACTATATCTAGCCAGCTATCGATCACGTACGAAAGTCAACTATCGATAGTTTTCGACAGTATCGATAGCTTATGGAAAACTATCGAAAGCACCGATAGTCAATATTTCGATAGTTTTGCATCACTACACCTAATGCACTTCCGAAAATCTAAAACTCTCACAATTATCATCAGAAAGATGTGGAGCAAACGCCGGATTATTGTAGTAAATTTTTTGGCTCGTCGTCGGGTTTAGTCTGCGGCAAAGAAAGTAATTGAAGCGACTGTTTCTTTTTTTTTACTTTCAATGCGTCAGCACTAGTACCCAGTTGAAAAGAAAAGTTGACGGCCTCCGCCCAACACCTCCCAGAAACTAAGGCCATAGCGCTCTTCTCCTGACATCGCAAAAGAAGGCCATCGGGGGCGCGCGTGGATCGACCGTCGCAACGCGCTTTTGGTCGCATACGCGTGTCTTACCAGCCAAAAATGAAAGCTGCACATAGCAACGGGCTTAGAAAACATTTTATTACACGGGAAAAAATGTCACACCGCTAAATAATTGGTACGAAATGGCACGAGGTATGCGTATAAGATGTCTATAGAAAACAATGTGATTGTTTTAAGTCGAAAACATTGAGTCACGCAATTACTGCTGTAGGAATGCATATTTTATGCAGAAATGCTTCGACTAAATGGCGAGACACGCAGTTATTGGACACAGCAAAACAGATCACAGTTAAAATCAGGTAGAGTAAGTCAACGCGGACAAGGCTAGACAAGTGTCACTTACGATCATGTAAGCGATGTTAATTTTGCGTGCAGTCACTGAATTGTTGCATCATACCCCGGCCACATGGCAAAAGTAATGTAATTTCGATCGAATGACATCATGGGGTCGACAAATCAGCTTGCGATGCTAGTATAATCACTCAAAACCGCGAGCTGATTAAATTCCATATCATTTAATGAAAATATATTACCTCTTTCGTGTGGCAGGGGTACTAAACTTACTGTTTACAGTCAGCTAATTTGCTTCTCGCTATGGGATCAAACTGCCTTAAAACAAAATATAACTTATTTTGTATACAATAATACTATTACCTTAATACAGTTAAGGTTCTAGTAAAAACGCGGTAAAGGCAATAAAATAACATTAGTATAAATAAAGACATAAGCGCAAACAACGCACTTTCAATAATTACGCAAACTTGTTATTCACTTCCAGTAAAACTAGAATATAACCAGGCATATTTACAAATGTCGACGCAACAGCACCCGGATAACAACGAAAAACAAGATTTCATTCTATCACAAAATTAATTATTATATATATATATATATATCGACTGCAGCACTTTATTTGCGTCCTATATGACCAATAAAGCCGGTAAATAAGTTGTTCTTCACCTGTCGATCGTATCCATACGTCCCGCAATATTCGCTTCGAAAAAAATAGAATACAATCTCCAAGAAGTCTCTCTCTGTCGAGAGAGAGGCCTATCGATAATCGACCAGTGTCATCGTTGACCAGTTGCCACATATGTCACTCAAACCATTACAGGACTTGTTCCGCGAATCCACGTAAATGCCGTTGTGTCAAGCGAACACAAAAAAAACTACCCGAGACTGCGGTGACGACAGAAGAACGAGGGGAAGAAGGAAAGAAGCATCAAAAGAAACACACACGAGAGCAACGGCAGCAGCGCGAGAAGAAAGGCTTAACGTTGTCGAACCATCTCGCTCGTGTGCGATCCCTGCGGCGATGACGGGATTTTTTTCGGTTCCCTTCCCTTTTGAAATGTCTCAGCGTTCCTTTTCATACAGTCAGCAGCTCACACACAACGTAAATTTACCAGAATTGGAGCCCATTTGAGAGAAAAAAATGTCGCACCGGAGCCGGTTCATTCAAAAAGTAGGGGAGCTGCGAGACTGCACGTAGTCCCGCGTTTACGGGGATAATCATAAATATGAATTTGGTACTTTCAACCTTCGTAACGCGTTGTATATTGTGTTTATATTATATATATATATATTAAATTGTACAAGACTTCGCTTTTAAAACGTATATTAATGTCGGATAAACGCGCACGAACTCCACCGCGCCGCTCGACAAGAAACTTTTTTTTCACGTCGATACCAGATATTTTTTCACGTAATTGCGCCATGGCCTTCCTTTTCCGACATTGAGACGCGCCCATTTGGAGCTCTACGGCCTTCTTTTCTACGATGTGGTGGTCCGTCTGTGGACAAAATAGTGGAAAAGGAAGCGCCATGCGTAGAGAGGAGGAGAGTAGTGAAGCACAAAGGCGAGAGGGAGGCGACGTCATCGGGGCGGAAGCCGATGCACCCGCGGATGCTGGGGCGAGTCCGAACTCGCGGCAGCGTCAGGCAGCCCGATGCCACTGCTAAGCGTGCAAGGCGGGCGAACGAGACAGAGGAGCGCAAGTAGCGCCTAGCTCGGCTGGCCGAAATGCGGCGTCAGAAGCAGCAAGCCGACGCGGGTCTGCGAACGACAGAAGCCGGAAAAAATTAAAGAAAGATCCATTGGTGAATCCTTAGGGAATGCGTTAGCATGACCATTTGGAAACGCCAAACACGTCCCCCTTTGTAAAACCATAACACTGACCACGTAACAAACCCAAAAAGAGGCAGCAAAATATAGAGGAAGCAAAAAGGAAAACCAAAAGAAAACTTTCAGCCTTTCCATTCTGGTGAAGAAGAAAGACCAGTGGAGCAGTACAATGGAAAGTAATGGCCTGCCGCAAGTCGGCAAGCCTAAGTCGAAAGGCTGCCGCCATCTATGAGCGACGGCGGCAACCAGATACGTGGCGTGCCGCCGTGGCTCATAGATGGCGGTAAGTGTCCAGAGTTTGGTGTCTTCATGTCTTTGCGAGGGACACGGTCCTGAAGCAACTAGCCCTTAACAGCTCCGCTGTAACAAAAAAGACCAAAAGAATGACGGAATCAGCAGTAGCGTTTTCGGAAGGGGAACGTGTGTGGAGTTCCCAAGGGTCATGCTAACGCATTCCCTAAAAATTCACCCACAGATGTTCCTGTAATTTTAGTTAAAATGAAACGCAACTTCATCCCCCCACCTCCCCCCCCCCGCTTAGGCGAACGATGACAGCTGCAAAAAGATTCGCCAAAACCGGAAATCCTCCCAAGGATCTATCAAGGACTACCAGAGCGCTCTACCAACTGGGAGCTAACCAGGTGCAAAACAAACAAGAAATTCAAAACACGATACTGTCTTATCAAACGCGAGGAAAAACAGTAATAAAAAAAACATTATTGGCTTACATAATTTATAAAAGATTGTCGGGAATAAGCATAACCATGGTTCGGCAAATGTAACAAGCCACCAAGAACTACCCTTTTTCCTGTTTATATATATTTGCGAACGGTATGCATGCTGTGTAATCTTGCGTTAACCTGGCCATCTAGATCATGCAGTGGCCAGCGAGTGTTCTGGCCCGGATTACCTACGACCTGCGCCTGATCATGTTCCTGAGTATGAACTTCCAAAAGTGGAAGAAACTCTTCGTGCCCTGCTCTGCACAGCGACTTTTTCTCCCAGTGAGTACTTGGTTTGTGTCACAGCGCAGTCCCACGATGAGATACCGGTTGGATGTAGCTCCGAGCACGGATTATACCAACAACGAACTACTTTCTTGGCGAGACATTTCTTATTTCGGGGGTAGAAGCGTTTGAATGCCTCCCTAAGACCGCGGTCGCCTCGTGAAGGTAACCCTCGTGACCCTCGTAAGGGTTACCCTCGTGACCCTCGTAAGGGTTACCCTCGTGACCCTCGTAAGGGTTACCCTCGTGACCCTCGTGAGGGTAACCCTCGTGACCCTCGTGAGGATAACCGTCGTGACCCTCGTGAGGGTAACCCTCTTGAACCTCGTAACTCTCACGAGGGTAACCTTCGTGACGTCACACGTGACGTCACGTGTGACGTTAATATGGGAAACGTCCCATTATGCAACGCGCGGTTACGCCTACGGCGACGCCGCTCCAGCCGGAAATAGGCGCCTAAGAGCTGCGCTCCGAAATACGTCATCAAGCGTCATCAGCGTGATGTCATCAAGCGTCATCATACGCCATCAGCGTGATGTCACAGCTGGAGCGCCGTGTTAAAATAGGGCACTTCGGACTTTATCTATGCTCGTTGTGTGCCTTCGTGCGATGAACTGTGAGGTGACCGCGTCTACATCTACGCGACCGGCACATCGTCACATCGGCGGCTTCCGCAGGCAAACGTGGCCGCCCACGCAAATACGTCACAGCCTCCTTAAGTGTCCTCCTCTAGGCGCCGTTCTCGACGTCGTCCTAGACGTCGTCCTAGACGTCGCCCTAGAAGAAGTTTTAGACGTAGTCGTTGACTGGCTTTCGCCTTCCTAAACCTATGCAGTCTTAAGTGTACTCCTGTATTTGTTTTTGTTTTTCACCGAACTGTGAAGTTTTAACAAAATGCGGAGGAGGTCGAAGCTTGGGGAAGGATTTGGGACTGGCACTCCGGTGACACTTAGAGCGGCTGCCGAAGTTCGGCAGTCCCTCTCAGGCAACTCGGATATTTCTTTTCAAGTATCCCTCCCGTACACGCTTAAAGTTCTATGTAACATCAGATTAATAGGTAAAACTTAGTCATTTTAATACTTTTATTTTTGAGAGCAAACCTTTCTGAGGCAGTTCTGCAACAACGAAGACATGTTTAAGTGCCTCAATGATGTGCATACATGTAAAATGTGTCGTGCAACAATTTTTGTACTTTCAGTAAATGCCGCTGCGGAGTGAGCCCTGACGTTCATAACTTGCGAAAACATACATTTGTTTTTCCCTCCGAGCAATGGCACACGCGCAACAAAAAGAGAAAAAAAACAGCTCTCCCTTCCTTAACTCGCAATTAGAACAAGCGGCCACGTGATCTGTCGTTATTTATATACCGTCAGTGTTAATCATAGTCATACGCTGGGGTTGGCAAAGCATCAGATATTGTTAAAGTTGGGCTATATTCATCGTTAAGTGAACACGAGCAATTACCCGAATGTTTGGCGATGCTGATTGTCTTGAACCCGTGCATTCGACTCGGAGTCATGAACATCGTCTACATCACGGTGTAACGCGGCTCTCGGTGCGAAGTCGTGATGTCGTGTTACGTCATGGTGTCAACAACGTTAATAAACCTAGCGACGTTCTCAGTTTAAATCGACCTGACGCAGTGAGTCACGTGCCCACTTCATGTGACGTCCCGGGGCACGTATTTGGTACATCCCGCCTCCACTTATCATGATTACGTAACACGTAACAATCATAGGACCAAAACAAAAGCGAAACTAAGACCCACAATATCCTACATTGCAATTATGTATAGGACGATTTGATCAATAAAGCTGCCATTTTTTACAGCGCAGCTCTTATGCACTCGTTTCCGCTTATAGCGGTGTCACCATCGCCGTAGCCGTCAGCGCGCGCGTTGCATTATGGGACGTCACAGACCTATACACCAATTTCTATCCCCGCTACATTTAGCAAAGAAACTGAATTAGTGTGTAGATCCGTGACGTCCCATGATGCAAGACTTCGCATTCAGTTTCCCGCTACATTAAGTGGCAAAACTGACGTCACATGACCTCAACACCAATTCAGTTTCTCCGCTAAATTTAGCGGGGAAACTGAATTGGTGTTGAGGTCATGTGGCGTTAGTTTCCCAGCTAAATTTCGCGGGGAAACCGACTTCGTGTATAAGTCACGTGACATTAAATCATGTGACATCAATTTCCCCGCAAAATTTAGAGCGTAAACTGAGACGACATGTCACGTCACAGGCCACGGTTTCACGAGATGCGGCTCCCCGAAATCCGGAGCAACTAGCCAAAAAAGTTTCACGTTGAAACAAACATTGCGCTCGTTGCATTATAGGGCTCCCACTGTACCCTCATCGTCCTCCCTGGCCTACCCTCAAAGAAACAATAAACATATATATATATATATATACATATATATATATATATATATATATATATATATATATATATATATATATATATATATATATATATATATATATATATATATATATATATATATATATATATATATATATATATATCACTCATATATATGACAAAATCAACATTCCTCAAGAGCTGCGCTTTAATTTCGCAATACAGTGAAGCGCAAACAACTGTAAAATGTTTTTTTGATCTCTGAGATTCCTATTGTAATACTTACAAGAAAAATATAAAAACAATCGCGTGAACTGTTTGGAACCGGTTGCCGTTATATTTTTTCCGGTCCAGCTTCGGTTCAGTTCCAAGAAGGCGGCGCAGATTTCGGTTCAGTTCTGGTTCGGCCAAAAATAACGGTTCGGTTCTGTTTTTCGGTTTGGTTCGGTTCCGGTTCGACACCCTGCCTTTGTGCACTGTTGCTCATTACAATCAAAAATGAGCAGAAAGATGTGTGTTCTTGATAACTAGACTGTCATATCTTCCGCACAATCAAGCGTGGTGTTAGATGCCAAGATATGCGCCGCATTTTTCCCAGGACATGCTACCAGATGAGGATGCGATTCTGTACGTGGACGCGGACACCCTCTTTCTGAACCCCGTCGAGGAACTCTGGGATGTCTTCGGGAAGATGAACGAGAGCCAACTGATTGCCCAAGTTCATGAGAGTGAAGACCAATCTAACAACTATTACATGCAGGAAGCCAAGACCCCTTACATTCCTCCTTTCGGTATGTGCCTTTTGGTTTCGGCCCATGTACACGGGAAATGTCGGCTTCTAAGAAACCCACATTGAAGATGTGGGGTTCTGCCGGGCACTGTTAATGTATTAGTAATGATATGAAGGGAAAGAAGTGCCAAAGTAAAGGAGCGGAACGACATTTCGATCAAACGGTCTTGTTCAGGTACACTAAAAGGGGAGATGACAAATCGGAAGATATATATATATATATATTTTTTTTTTCGTGAGGTGGATGTATGGAAGCCTGATTTGACGACGCATACTCGCATGTTGAGTTCAGAATGATTCGTGGACGAGAAGTGTTTAGACACGTGTGTGGACAGGTCATGTTTGAGTTGACCCGCTATTTCTAGTGTGACAAGTCTGCGGTGTTTTCTGAACCGTACGTGGAGTTGGCGGTCAGCTTCATTGATATATAATAAGGTGGGACAGAGTGTGCTATATCAGATTAGAGGATTTACAGGGGTGATTGTCAGGGATTCTCATTTGCAGGTGGGGAGGATAACCGGTGTGTTTGCTCGTAAGGCATTTTGGGGTGCCGCACGGCGTGGTACCGGGGAGCAAAATCTGAGGTGTTGTGGTACTGTTGCTGCGTACTAGAAGGAATCGTAAGTTGGGCTGTCGAGGATAAGTTAACGCGGCTGCTTTAGAAATAACTTTGAAGTGTACGAGGTGGGAAGAGCCGTCCATGATTAGTTCGCCTAGCTTAGGTATGGAGAGATGGAACGTGAAGGTGAGGGGGTTGCACGGGGGTTTAAATCTTGACTGGAGAAATAGGGCGTCGTGCCGCAAAATGTTAGAAACGTGACTGCTGGCATTGCGCAGAAGGTCGAGTGTGTAACCACGTTTAATAAAGAAGGTGGTCATCGTCTTAAGCTGATGACGGAAATCAATGTCGTCGCTGCAAGTCCTACGGAGGCGGAGAATTTGTGAGAAGGGAATAGAGTTGATTTGGGATCTAGGATGGTTCGAGGAATACAGAAAGTAGCTATGGCTGTCAGTGGTTTTAGAATGCACAGAGGTGTGGAACTTGTGACCGTCACTAGTAATGTTCAGGTCTACCCAGTTCTACCCAGCTCTTATTGTTTTTTCGACCACCCCCAAGCTCACTAAGGCAGCTGGTCATCTTTCTTTTTTGAAGCGGTGCCGACAAAACTGGGTAATCCCTAAAGGCTTCCGAATGCAGTCTGCTAATCACTTTGATGATCCGGCCCTCCGAAAGCGTTTCAATCAAATATTAGATAAAGCTGCTGTCCAACTAATAAAGCCATATCTGAGATTCCATAATGACTACTGTGCCCAATTACGCCAAAAGCTCACCGTTGCTAAAAGACTCGTCAAATCCCTTGACTTACCTTAATATTCTCACTCACGCAAAATTATCGACAAATACTGTGAAGTCAACTCGTATCTCTACGCCGATGGTCTCGCCTCAAAATAAAGGAAACAAGACATTCTCTTGACCCAGAATGAACAGGCTGCCGCCCAACTTATTGATGTATAGTCACCATACTAGACGATTTACACCTCACTGCACCTGAACGCGTTATCTTATCGAAGGGTCTTTCCTTCGTCCCTTCACTTCAAAGCCGACCTCACACATTTTCTTTACATGTGGGGAGCGAACAATTTTTCCGACGCCTGCTCTTGGACGCCCACTTCACCCAGCAACCGTCCAACTTTAACCGCATCATTTTTGACACCACTAACCAGAAAACTAGTACCTGGATCTGCCTCCTGCCAAAGACCCTACACCAACAATTCAATCAAAGCATGCCGTGGTATCCTCGCCAACTCCTCTGGCAACCTAATCTCTAAATCCCGCAACGCAACCTCACAAGACGGTACTGCTCTAAAATCCTCTCGAAACCGCACTGACCTCGTAATCAAGCCAACCGACAAGGGTGGAGCCGTGATGGTCTGGCGTAGTGATCTCTACTCTGAGGAAGCTCTCCGACAGCTCTCCGTTTCTGATTTTTACAAACTCCTTTCCTCCGACCCTACCGCCGCTTTTCAAGATAAAATTACAACTACCGTAAAGCTCCTAATCGAAACCAACTCCCTTGCTCCCGCAGCGATTCGCCTAATCTTTCGTCATCCCCACGCCGCCTCACTCTACCACCTTCCATAAATTCGCAAAGCTGGATCTCCTGGCCGACCTATTGTGTCCGCCATATCCTGCCCCACTTCATCTCCGCTTTTGTGGATTCAGTCCTTCAGCCTATTGTGTAAAACCTGCCCAATTACGTTAAAGACCAAACAGACATCCTCCAACGCCTGTCTAATCTGGCCCCGAACCCCGACACCATCCTCTTTAAAATGGACATTACATCTCTCTACAAGATAATTCCTCACGCCGACGGACTACAGGCCATCTCACATTTTCTCGATCAGCGTCCCTCTCAAAACCCCCGTCTCACGCCGTAATCCGCCTCGCTGAACTCGTCCTAACACAGAACGCCTTCCAATTCAACAACTCCTTCTATCGCCAAAAATTTGGTGTAGAGATGGGCACAGAGGTGGGTCCCTCGTTCGCCAATCTTTTTGTGGGCTACGTCGAGCACTCGTTATTTAATTCCTTTCCACACCCGCCCCCACAATTCAACGGTTGGTATGTTGGCGACATCTTTGGTTTTGGCCCCCTCCCGTAGTTGACCGCTTCCCCAATGCACTGTGTAACACCCACGCTTCCATCAAGTTTACCTCACTGATATCAAAATCCTCTGTCAACTTCCTAGTCTTAAAAATAACTAGTGACGGTCACAAGTTCCCCCCTTTGTGCATTATAAACCCCCTCACAGCAATAGCTACCTTCTCTACTCCTTGAGCCATTCTAGATACTAAATCAACTCTATTCCCTTCTCACAATTTATCCGCCTCCATACCATTTGCAGCGACGACATTGATTTCCGTCATCAGCTTAAGACGATGACCACCTTCTTTATTAAACGTGGTTACCCACTCGCCCTTCTGGGCAATGCCAGCAGTCGCGTTTCTAACATTTCGCTGCACGACGCCTTATTTCCCCAATGAAGATCTAAACCCCAGTGCAACCCCCTCATCTTCCCGTTCCATTCCTCCATACCTAGGCTCAGCGAAATAATCATGGACGCCACTTTCCACCTCGTAGACTCCAAAGTTATTTCTAAAGCACCCGCGCTAACTTACCGTCGACATCCCAACTTACGATCCCTTCTAGTACGCAGCAACCGTTCCATAAAACCTCAGACTTTACTCCCCGGTACCACGCCGTGCGGCGCCCCAAAATGCCTTACGTGCAAACACACCGGGTCTCCTCCCAATCTGATAATGAGAATCCCTGACAATCACACCGGTAAATCCTCTAATCTGATATACATCATTTCCTGCACACTCTGTTCAACCTTACTATATATCGGTGAAACTGATAGCCAACTCTACGAACGCTTCAGAGAACACCGCAAACGTTTCACACTAGAAAAAGCGGGACAGCTCGAACATGACCTCTCCACACACGTATCTAAACACTTCTCGCCCACGAATCATTCTGAACTCAACATGCGAGTATGCGTCGTCAAATCAGGCTTTCATACACCCACCTCACGGAAAACGGAAGAAAGCAAATTAATTTTTACTAAAGACGGAATTTCCTTCTGGTTTAAACAAGAAACTTTCTTTCGGCTATTAGACATTCCCCTTTCCCCTTCTCCTCTCTCTCTCCTTTTTTGTTTTCTTGATAATTTCGTCGGTCAAGCTGGGGCAATAAGCTTCCCCCACCCGCATTCCGCAACTTGTTGACTTCAAACCTCTTGCACCTTACTTGACGACTTTTCCTTCTCCCTCTCTGACTCCACAACGTCGTATCTGTCACGTGTTACCTATGCCATCTCCCCTTTTAGTGTACCTGAAGAAGACCGCTTGGTCGAAACGTCATTCCCTTTATTTCCTTTGGCACTTTTCTTTCCCTTCTTATCCCTACTAACCCTCATTAACCCCACATGGTCACAGCGTGGGCCTGTGGGACCAT
>JAZHYW010024267.1:0-52363 GCA_037355805.1 Ixodes ricinus
CCACTTTGTCCCGTAAACAGGAAACGTCTCTCAATATTTGCTGCTACTGTCCATCCTATAGTCACTGGCAGGATGAGAACAGCAGGGAGGTCCTTCAGTTGTCCCACTCCCAGCACGAGCTTCCTTCCTCAATAATAGTGACAGCAGTAGATGCCGCTTTTTAATATCGGTTTATTCGAATTAGTGCAATATTCGATATTGCAGACCGGATAACCGGATATTTGAATAAAAGGTTACGGTATTTGGTTATGTAAATATCTTGGTACTCGATATATTTCTATACATATTATCCTGCACCGGAATTGAGATGGGTGGACCCACATCAATGTTTACCCCTGCAGCCCATTGCTTTCACCTCTGTCGCCTGCATATTTGGAAAATAAGAAAGGGATCCTCAAAGGTCATTCGTCTATCCAACCAACGCGCTCCTAGCGGATAAGTTTGGAAACATACGCCCACGGGGAAAACGGCATGATTAATATTTTTGCGTTTGGCTGGGGCTGCAGTTCAATTCACCAAGCACCGATTGAAAACGAGTCCTGCAACACAAGTGTCAGTCGAACACCGACGCAGCACCCGTGTCAAATCTCGGTTTTGGGCTCGATCGACGCAGATGACGAAACAATCCTGTCCACAGGCCTTGTGTTGGATGAACGCCTACTCTGTAGAAAATAAGCTGAACAATGTGGCGCCTCCTATAGTTCGCTCTCCTCGCCATGTGCAGTGTACCACAATCCCTGAGCTTTGCGTTCTCGTAACTTATTCCCGCAAAATAGTCGAAGAAGTAGGTCTTGGCGTGCACAATTGCCACAATGTTTTTTTGAAGCATTTTGAATACTCACCCAATGCATACGAGCACCCTAGAGCGAAAATGCCCGGTGGCACAGCAGGTTAGAAACGATTAAAGAACAAAGAAATCGTGCCCCGCCTACGTGCTCCGCAAACCGGGTTCGATCTGCTGTCTCTATATTTTAATGCTCGTCCGCCCGTTTTGCTGCGGATACTCGAGAATGGGTCCCCAAGTGTTTCAGCAAATAATTGCCTTGCATTCGTAAATGATCTTCAGTTGTCTGCAATACATATCGGTTACTTTTGGTTAGCGCCGTATAATACTTTGGTTTCCGCGGATCATCATCTCGAACACGCGGGTAACCCACTGGTGCATGCGAATGATCATACGATGTCAAGAATCATCTTAGTGTATCCAAAGATTATTCTAGATTGAAGGTAATTCCTGTATATTTCATCTTGTATATTTGCGGATGAGTACCGGATAATGTAATTACGCGACGACTTTGAAAGGTAACTCCGGTACATTTCCCTCGATTTCAGGATTACGACCTTTTAACGCGAAAGCATGAACTGTCCCACGGAGCGAAGCCGGCGTTGTGTGTCCAGCGAAAATGGCACATAAATTCCCACTGGCTGCCACGCGTCGTATCAGATGCATCGTCACGGAAGCCGGCGGGGCGCTCAGGGTTAAAGCGGACGCGGCTCAGAAATAAAACACAAAGAAAAGCAGAGCAACGGAGATGCATGAATGAATGAATTAAACGTAAAATTGAGATTCTACCTTAGTCCGGGTTATCTATCTATGGGCTGACGTAGCTGATGGTCTAGCTGCATCATCGTTCTTGACAATTGTCTTTATCTGCTGGTATAGCAGTGTCCCCAGCCGATGGTGGTCTTGGGATGGTGCAAACCATTGTTCCCAGGTGGTGGGTCTAAGGTGTTCAGGTACAGAGGAGAGCAGGGTATTGTGGGAAGCCTGTGCTCTAGTGCACAGCCAGAAAACATGTTCGTTGTTCGGGTACTCACCGCAGTAATCGCATTGTGGTGGTCCCGTCCGACCCTCGATATAGTGTTGAAGGTGGCCTACGTATATTGATCGAGTTTGTGCACAGCGAATGGTGGTGGCTGTTTTTCTGTCCAAAATATGCGGTGGTGATGGCAATCTGGTCAGGTTATTCCGCAGGCTTGCCAGGATGGTTTTTTCTGTCTTTATGTAGAATTTGATGGTGCACATAAGGGTCGTACGTGCTTGGCCATAAAATTTCCGGACCCGGATATGGTCCTCGGGTGAGTGTGTGTGCTCTTTCATTCCCGGAGATGTTCTGGTGTCCAGGCACCCACCTCAGAAAGAAAGTTTGGGTTGGGTGTGTTTGCAGATATGTATGTAGTTTTATTCGGATGTGCGGCGGGAGATTGTTCGCCTGATATGCTCGAAGTGCAGCTTGACTGTCTGAGTAGATGGTCACGTCGTCGGTTTTATGTTCGGCCACAATGGCATCAGCATTGGCTTGAATTTCCATCGATGTTGCAGACGGGGCCATGGTGTATTTCTTGGTTCTTTCTACGGAGTCAGATACCAGCGCTGTGATTCCGGTGGCGTTCTCGTGCTGGAAGCTTGCGTCCACATAGCAAACGCTTTGCGTCGCCCTCAGTTAAAGGGATCCGTGACGTTTGGCGGCCGCCTCTCTCCGGCCCGTGTGGCGCGATGGGTCTATGTTACGCGGTATAGGCGGAATCGTTATACGTGGGAGCGAGTCTTAAGGCGGGGTTTGGACCGGTGTGGTTGGTCATTGGGTCGAGTTGAAGTTTATAGTACGAAGGATGGCCCTCCCTGATTTGACGTAGTGAGCCGTTGCTGTTGTGCTAGTCGGTGTATGTCAAGGCGTTCGCTCATGGAGTTGAAGAGTCCCGCGTCACAAATGGCTTCGTTTGGTGCATATTTGGGGACTCCCATAATTGTCCTGGTGGCCTTGCAGAATATGAGTTCTATTTTGCGGTGCTGAGTTTTGGTCAAGTTCATATAAGGTACTGCGTACATAATACGACTTGGGATAAGTGCCTCCACAATCCTGCGAAGTTTTTGTTCTTTCATTCCTGCTTTCTTCCGCGTTATCCGCGAACAGATGCGGGATCTGTTCGCATTTGGCGGGTGCATCGGTGTAACCATTCTTGTGCCTTACCATCCTCTAGCAAGATGAAGCCCAGGATGCGGATGAATCTGATGCGAGGAAGTGTACTAGCATTAATAGAGAGCTTCACCAGTTCTCTGTCTTTCTCTGCTTTTTGAAAAGGTGCGTTTGATACGAAGATGTACTCCGATTTTTATGGTGAGCAGGTGAGCCCAATCGATGTCACATTATTGTTGATGCAATCAAGGCCTCTTTGTAGCACTTCCTCTTGATCCCCTGGTGAACCTGTACAGGTCCACAGGGTGATGTCGTCAGCGTAAATCTTGCATTTGAGATTCTCAATGGAGTCTAGCAGAGGTGGCAGGTCTTTTGAGGCTATGTTGAAGAAGGTAGGGGACAGTATTGATCATTGTAATACCCCCTTGTTGATCGCATATGGCGGGCTGGTGTGATCTTCCAGTTCGACAATCACCTCTCGGTCCGAGAGGAAGGATTTAATGTAATTGATGAGCTTTGGTCCAACCCCTGTGGAATTCCGTTTCTCTAGGAGGGCAGCATGATCTACATTATCGAAAGCTTTGTGTAGATCCACGCAAGTATGATTCGGAGTTGAGACGAGCTCGTGAAGGTGTAGATGTCATGATGGAGGCGTAGCATGCAGTCCTGGGTCAAAACATGGCGTCGAAATCCGGTCATGTTATGACTCAGTGTCCCCCGATGGTCGAGGTGCCATTCAAACCGCGCAAGAGCCATGCGTTCCGTAAGCTTTCCTATGCATGATAGGAGTGAAATTGGTCGAAGGTTAGCTGGGCTGGTTGGTGGCTTACACATTTGAGCAGTGCAATGACCTTGGACTTTTTAAACCCTGGTGGTAGGGTAGCCAAGTCCCAGTGGGAGTTGATGAGGTCAAGCAGCGGTTCTATGATGTTCCCCTGCAGGGTTGGCATGATTTTGTATGTGATGCCCTCATCACCAGGTGTGGTTTACCCTTTGAACCCATGTAGGGCAGTCATAAGTTCATCCATTGAAAAGGGGGAATCGATGCCCTCTGACCTAGCGCTTGAGTCAGCACCTACCAGTGTGGGCTTGGGGTGTACAGGGTAGAAGGTGTTAAGTAACTCCGTTGCGAGTTCTTCACGAGTGATGTCATTGTACAGGCTGAGTTTTGCAGTGACGTGTGGTGGTTTAGAGTTCCCAAGGAGTCCCCGTACAATATTCCAGACTCGCATGGTGCTCAGATTCCCGTTCAGGCTCTCACATAACTAGATCCAATTCTCATTAGACAATTGCACTACGTGGTGTTCAGCTTCTTGCGTAACTTCGTAGATTCTTTTCTTAAGTTTGCGATTGTGCTTGTTTTTGCGCCAACGCTGTATGAGACGGTGCCTTTTATTGCATAGTTTCAGTAAATGGCGGTCAACTTGCGGATTCTTGTCTGTAAGAATCAGTGTTTTGGTACATTTGCGGATTGTATCTTTGATGAGTCTTGTACACATGTCAGTGTCAACAATTGGTGAGTTATGCTGTTCCAACTCTTGGCGAACCTTTTCCCGTTTCGTAAGTAATGTCTGTCGACCTGTGGGTATCGGTTTGGAATGTGGATGCCTGAGTTCAGTGAGCAGGACGTAATGGTCACTGCCTAAATTCTCGAGGGTGTTTGTCCATTCCCCTTCACTGAGTCCGTGATGCCACATAAGGTCGGGGTTCGTGTCTCTCTCAACACTGTTGCCGATGCGGGTGGCAATGGTAATATTATTGAGTTATGTGAAATGATAGTTTTACATGGTCATGTCCAGGTTACGACCATGTGGGGTGGTGTGCATGTATCCCCAATGTGGGTGAGGTGCGTTGAGATTTCCGGCGATAATAATATCATGGTGTTTGTAATTTTGTGTTAGGTCACGTATCCACATCAGTGACGTTTTGGCGGAAGTCTTGGGGTCCAGTATGCATTCACAATTAACGTTCTCGGGGCGCCCGGATGTTCAAGTTCCACGATGACATGTTCTTGTGTGTCCGAGTTTATGTGTTCAGAACTATGGTTGTATCGCTGGTATTAGGTTGCTCACATACGTGGCGGTCATAGTCGGTACTGCTGGTTTACCGCTTTTAACGTGTGATGCGACCTTGATAGCTGGTTGAGTAAACTTTTGATAGCCCGGGATATTGAAAACCGCTCGCGTTTCTTGTAAAAGCAACACGTCCGGTCTACGCGGCAAGTGATTGAGGTATGTAATTAAATAATGTTTTTCTTGAGACTTCGGTAGTTCCATTGTAATATGGTGATCGGGGCAATTGCCTCAGCCACGTTATTATTTCTGGTGTGATGCATCATTATGGCTGTACATCTCTGTTTCGTCCTCAGCTGGAGGTGGCGGTAGTGTCGTTGGAAGTCTGCGTTTACGTGGCTGGTTGTCTGCTAAGAGTTCCGAAATTTGCTCTCGCAGGCTTGCGTTCTCAGCTGCGAGTTGTTGTTGCGCTTCCACCGCCTGCGTTGACATCTGGCCCATGATAGCTATATACGCGAACAGTGACGGAAGGTCGGTGGGTTGTTGGCGCAATACATCTAAGCTGGTAGGTGCATTGGGCTTCGGAGGAGAGGTGAAAGGGTTTGGAATATCTTGAGGCAGGTGTCGCGTTATTTTTAGCGGCGTCGTCCAGGCTCCTATGGTGCTGGGGTTGGCAGTTGGAGCAAGAAGTTTCGGTTGCTGCGTCCCTTGGATCGCCGCTGTGGTGGTGTCACTGGGAACATGTCTAGGTGGCTTCGGGCTAAGCGAGTGTCCAGGTTTAATCAGCGGGTGGTGCACATGTTGTTGTGTACCGCTGCGGGGTGGGGTGGGGTGGGTCTTCTCTTGAAGGGTCCCCGGACAGGATGCGTGAGGTCAGGATTGGACAACAGCTAAAATCAGTTAGTGGTCTCGAGTGTTGGCCAATGTTCTTGGCAGGTGGGGGGAGGCGGTGCTTTTCTGGTGGTTTGTTGCTGTTGAATCTGGTGCTTTCGTCGTTCTGCCATGGTTTTGCGGAGTGCATCGTCTGCCACTTGTCGTGTGAGGCAGTTTGGGTCCGATGTTTGGTGTGGTCCACCGCAGCTCAGGCAATGGGGTGAGCAGGCATGGGGTGTTGCTAAACCGGTGTCTTTGGAAAGGTCTGATCCACAGATGGGACATTTTATTTGGTTGTCCTTGGTTGGGCAAACTGCCCAATGTCTAATTTGAAGACAAGACGTGCAGAAGGGACTGCGAGGTTTGTGCATGTAGCCGCGGAGAGGGGTCATATCGAAGATGACGTGGTGAGGGACCTTCAGCCCTTTGAAAGTAATGAGGACGGGGGCAGTCATGCCCTTTTGGTGTGCTGTCAAAATGTTCGCATCGGTAGATCGTAAGTTCGCTCGAATGACGTCGTCTACGATATGGGTCTCGATGGCGTGTATAACGCCTTTCGATGTGTCATTTCCAACCGTAGCATAACTTTTGATTGGGTGTTGCGATCCTGCCACGCGAATGTTTTCAAGCAGCAAAATTTTGAAAGGTACATGTGGGAGTGACGTAGTGACTGCCAGCAGGTTTTGAGTTACACGGGCGGTCACAGTCGTGGCAAGGCGATCTTCAGTGGTAAGACCCGCGGCTTCAGCAACGGCGGGTCCATATGCATATAGCGGTAGAGTGTTGACGTTAAAGCCATCTTGAAATTTGATCACGATCGTAGTCGTTTGGCGGGGGCGGGGAGGGGAGGGGTAAAGGTTTCCGTCTAAAAAAAGAGAGCTAGCGCGGCGTGGTATGGAAAGCGAGCTCGGCGGGTCGGGCGGTGTGACGCCGAGTAAGCGGTCAAAAGTTGCCAAACTCGCCGTAAATCTGGTACTGGTGGATAACGGGAGTCGAGTGAAGAATGATGGTACCAGTCTCGAAGGCGTAGGGTATGGCTGTCGAGGGCCAGGGCCGTTTTTGCCAGAGCGCTGAAAGAAGAGCTTCGGGCAAGCACACTTCGTCGTCATTTTTTCGCAGATGCATCGTCACGGAAGCCGTGGAGCCGGAGGGTGTGCCGCGCCTGCGCAGTGGGAGAGCGTGATTTCACCGCCGGAGCGCCGTGTGCAAAAGGAAGACGTGGAGCACTGCTTGTAAGAATGCGCTGCGTATAGGAATGCTTTCGCATTCCTCCACTTCAGCAGTCTCAAGCGTCTCTGCCAAATTCGTTTTAGTGAAGGAAGCGGCATCTGGAGCGGCACCTGAAAGGAAACTGTGGTACTCCTCTCGCTCTTGGTTTCATGCTCGCGCGTTCTTCAATGGTGGTAGTCGGTACTTGTGAGAAACGCCGAGCATGCATTTTATCTATGAGACCAACTCACAGCGCTGGTTTGGCTTCCCTGGCCGCTTCACATCTCGGTCATTCTCTGGCCCGCCTTATCTTCGCATAAACAAACAAAACAAAAACAGAAAAAAACTTGCGTTGTGGCATATCCCAACGTGAGAGCTCAGCATTTTACATATAATTATCTTTATTTCTTTAGAAATGTCGTGTTTTTTTCAAATTTTGTACATGCGTGATTCAAGGCTGACGTTGATGGTGATTCCGTGACAACCGTGACGGGATCACCATCTTTGATGGTGATTCGCATACTCAGAGCTCTTTGATTCTACGGCGTCGCGTAGCTCAAAAGGAAAGAAGACGCAAATTCGGCCGAGTTAGCGTAACTTCCTTACACCATGCCAGTGTGCATTATACTTCTTCAAGCAAAAAAGAAAAAAAAATGTGATAGTACACAGTTCACGCTGCAAAAGATACATGCACAGCAGCAAGGCCACCACAATGGCAGCTGGTGTGACGTCAGTGCAGGCCATAGAACCACTGCACCCGTGCCTTCGGCTTCGTTCGCACTTATAGTGAAATATAGCCTGGAGTATAGAGACGCCTTAGACAGGCACCAGATTACAGCCACCATTGCTGACTTCCTCTCGTCTTACTGAGATACCGAGCCAGTGAAACGGGCGCTATCGAGCCTTCAGAAAGGTCTATACTGGGAAGGAAGGACACAGTAGACTCTAAAAAGGGAATAGCCTGACCTGTTATAGAAATAATGAAGAGATCGAAGTAATAGGGATAAGGGGAAACAAAACGTTATGGCGGCGGCCATGCACAGTTGCCGACAGATGCAAAAGTCCGTTTAATCAGCAAACACATAAAGAAATGGGCCACTGCATAGCTGAGATGCATCATGCGGACGCAACGAGCCACCAGAGTCAATCCAGCTCTGAGGGGATGTGGCTGTCCGGGTTTACTTTGCGGTTCCCAGAGCTCTAGCTCACGTGGTGCTGAATTGACTGTGACAGTTACTCTGGAATAGCTCGCGGCATTGGCCGCGGTCATGTACGCCTCAAAGGGAAAGGAAGGGGCGCGGCAGCGCTAGCAAGGCATTGCGCGTTGCCCTGTCATAACTGCGTCCTCCATGCATCGTCTCAAAACCTTGTCTAGACGGCAATAAAATCTCGCAGTTCTCCGACAAAGCCGTTGTCAACCAAACGGCACGTGCCGTGCGCCGTTTGCTTGACGCCACCACGGCCGGACTGTACACGCGCCATCGCTTCTTCTCTTACGGCCTTTTCTGTCGCAGAAAAAAAACATGAGCACCATTTAACGTGTGGGCGCTGCAAGCCAACTATAGGTTACATCACAGCGCATGATCAGAGCGAGCTGCTACTTATTGCATCCCAAGTGCTGAACGGTTGCCTCAGCGATGGTCTGTTGTGTTACGAACTGCCATTGAATCTCGGGGAAGACTCCTGGCGTGTCTTTTCACCAGCTGCCCAGCGAAGAATCTCTAAGCACCACGCGAGAAAAGAAGATGCCAAGAAATAACCCTGTTGTCAACAAGCCCACATCTACAGTGTGTGCGTAAGCTTTTTTATTTCCTTAGTTAAATATACAGCAGATTATCGCTTTAATGGCAATCAAATGAATCAATGAGAGATTGCTGATACCCTGAGATTTCTGCGCCGTGACATTACCTCGGGGAGAGTAAGCATTCAGGTCTTCGACCAGCGCTGCAATCATGCTTTTTCTAGTGATGCTCAGAGTTCTAACTCAGAATAAACGTTCACCGCCAGCACAACGTAAGGAATAGGACATAGCAGGCTCCGCGATAGTTTCCAAACGATTTACGCGTTCGCTTCTTCTTTATCGGCTTTACCAGTTTGCTTTGACCAGAGTCTATACTTGCGGAGAACTTTCTGGGGGATCGGCGGCCGAGGAATTCTTTTTTGAACGCCGAGGCGAACGGTCAAGGAGTCATGAGCTCCAGCGGAGCGCGTTCTACGGCTAACCCTAGCCGGATTTCAACAGGTATTTCGGAAACTTTGACTCCCCAGGACTACCGTATTATCCTGCCTACGCTGCCAACAGGTCGATATTCTTTTAATTCAGTCTTTCTAGACGGTGACCCATCAGCGAGACCGTATCGCATTGACAACTTTCCCGACGTCCTGAAGGACGTCGTTGACATGAATGACGTGGCCGGCTTCGGTGCCTTCCGGTGCAATCACGTTTGGATGCTCACCCTGCACAACGCGGCAGCGAAGGAGAAGCTCCTACATGCGGCAGTGCTCAACGTCAAGGGCAAGACCTGCCTGGTCATCGATCCGAATGTGAGTGAGAAATCATTCAAAGTTCACTGGGTTCCCGTCTGCGTTCCCGACGAAGCTGTGCGAGAGACGTTCGAGTCGCACGGTAAAGTGAAATCAATCGTGCGCGAGAAGTGGGGGCAACCAGGCTTTGAGAATGTGGAGACAGCACCGCGAAACGTCACAATGGTGCTCACGGAAGGTGTCACAGTGGACGCTATCCCGCATCAAATCAACATCCTCGGAATGCCAGCGTTGGTGTCCATTCCAGGCCGCCCACCCCAGTGCTTACGGTGTAAGAAGGTAGGACACATGAGCCATGAAGCGGACAACTGCATCCAGACGTATGCGGCAAAAGGGGGCCTACAACCGAACCACAGGCCGTCGATAACTTGATGGACAAAGATGAAATGGAGGAGACCATTGCCGGGACTTCGACGGTGAAGGCGTCTGAATTGTCATCTGACGTCAACGGAGCAGCGAATTCAGCACCACCAGCAGACAGCCTCGCAAAGTTAAGGTGACAGAGATGCCGTCGCCGAAGACGGGAGAAAACTCGCAAGAAGGACAAGTCACGCCAGAACCGGTCGAAAGAAGGGGGAGGAAAACAGAAGGGCAAGCGAAGGAGATAGTAACCCGGATCACGAAGTCACCGCAGCGGAAGCGCCAGTCAAAAGGAAGGGGAGCGAACAACGCAGAAAAAACTGCAGCGCGTATGACTGCGGCTGATCAACGATTTACTCTTGTGACCCACAAGCGTTGGAAGAAAGGCACCAAACCTCAAGGTCAACCGCGGTTGACAGAGAGGGGTGCTTCAGCACTTAAGGAAATGGCCTTCGAAGATTGACGACATTCTGCCAAACGTATAAGCCATCCCAACTCCAACACTTTATTGAATGGTCAAAAACTCTAATTCATTGAACATTTCAAACATTAAGGCTGTTAGTACTGTTGCAAGGAAACGTAGGCAATGGCTACTCAGTCTGCTGCTAGAAAAACGTATAGATATTGCTTTCATTCAGGAAACAAGAATTTCTACGCATGAGCAGGCAAAAGACTTCGTGCAGTACTTTGGGCACGTGCTTTGGTGTTTCCACACATTGACTCTTGGCAACGCGTCTGGAGAAACGACGGTGCTTGTCAAAAGAAAAAAAGTGTTTTTTCGTTGTTGATTGTGATCTCAGCGCAGACGGTCGCGTCAGCAGAGTTGACTGCCTTGTTAAAAATGAACTAGTGCGTCTAGTGTCGGTTTATGCACCAAATGATGCTGCCGAACGCTTTCTTTTTTCAAGTCTTTGATACAAATCTTGGACACGCCTGGAAACGTCATTCTAGGCGTGGACTTCCAACTGCGTGTTATCTAACCGTGACCGCTCTAACCACGCTACGACACGCGATTTAAGTGCTACTAAGCTGAAAAGGGTGTTAGAGCAGTTTGACCTTGTCGACGTCACAAGCCTGATGAAGGATTTTTCTCCTCGTATTACGCATTGGCAGGGAACATCTCACGCCCGCCTTGACAGACTTTACCTGTCAAGCGAAATGCTGCCTCATGTGGAGGAGTACAGGGCTGAGGCAGTCTCGTTCTCTGATCATGCTCTCGTTTCCTTTTCTCTCAAGCCTGGAGCGAAAACTCGCAGCAAGGCACGTGATGGAAGCTGGAAAATGAACATGAGCATTTTACAAGACAAAGAATTTGCTTCGATGGTGAAAGAAAAGATTGAGGTGCTTAGCAATGAAACTCCGCTAGATGCCTGCGTGTGGGAGAACTTCAAAATGGAGCTGGAGGAACTCGCTACCGACTTTTCGCAGAAACAACAGCTCGAGCGCACGCGAGAGAAAAGGGCGTTGGTCCAGTCCCTCAAGACACTAATTGTCGAAGAAGAACAAAGCCCTGAAGTTTTTCTGGAAGACATAAAAGAATGTAAAACACAACTTCTCAAGTTACTGGAAGGAAAGCTAACTGGTGCTGCAGTCGGAAGCCGCACTCGAATCTTAAACAAAGAAGATGTGCCGACAAAAAGTTTCGCAACGCTGGAAAGAACAAGAGGGGAAAGGAATACAATTCTGAAAGTAAGAAAAGTGGATGTCATGGCGGAAGGGCAAACAAAGTTGAAGAAATATTTGTAGCCGTCTACAGTGAGTTTGTTCGAAGAGAAGACATCGATAATGACATCACCGATAGTTTTCTCAACGATCTGCCGCAAGTGTCATAGGAACATACGGAGCGCATGGATCATCCGATCAGTACACCAGAAGTCAACTGGACAATCAAGAATCTGCCAGCAAACGAGGCTCCAGGCCCGGACGGAAGAGGTTCCGAGTTTTATAAGATGTTTATAATCCTCCTCTGACACATTCTGCTGACAGTGTTTCCAAACATACAAGAAAGGCAGGTACCTCCACCATCAATGAAAGAGAGCTGCACTGTTTTGATTCCAAAAGTACAAACCTGCGGCAAAATTCCCGAAGTAACAAACTTCCGTTCTATAAGTCTGTTAAGCACAGACTACAAGATAATGGCGAAAATATTGGCACGGCGTTTGGACATTGGACTGAAAAACGTCATCGGAGAGCACCAAACCTACGGATTGAAAGGAAGGTCCATTCATTGCAACCTTCACGTCCTACGTTTTGCCTGTGAAGCGACAGCCGAAGGTCATCAGCCATTAGCGGTGCTGCAGACAGATCTCAGTCAAGCGTTTGATCGAGTGTCCCACGAGTTTCTTATGAAGGTCTTGGAACGATGTGGGGTGGGTGATGTGATGAGAAATTCGATAGCGCTGTGCTTCAAAAGCGTCACCACGCGGCTTTTAATAAATGGGAAGAAAGGAAAGCCAGTCTCGGTTCAGTGTTCTGTCCGACAAGGCTGCCCCATGTCACCAATTTTGTTTGCTCTACAGCTTGAACCATTGTGCCTCAAGGTGCAGCGCAACCAGTCGATCTCCGGTCTCAAGCTGGAGGGAGCATCTGTGAAACTCCTGGCGTACGCAGACGATGTTTCCTTCGTATGCTCTTCAAAGCGACAAATTGAAACAGTCTTAGATGAGTTCGAAAGTTACGGTCGGTGTTCCGGGGCAAGAATCTATAAGAAATAGTCAAAAGGGAGCTGGCTCGTAGAGTGAGCCACAAAGCCATCGAAGTTCATGGACGTTAAATGGTCTAAAGACGTGGAAAAGTACTTCGGCGTGTCCATGAATCTGTCAGCACCCACGTCACAACAACGGAAACAGAAATTGACGACCATCCCAGCCAAACTTTCTTCTTGGACAGCAAGACGCTTGTCAATGTTCTCCAGGAGATATGCCTGCAACGTAGTGTCATGCCCTGCGATCCTGTATGTGGCGGAAGTGGTTTGTTGCGGCTTCGGCACAGTGAACGCCATCCACAGACATTGGGCCAGGTTCATTTGGCAATCGCGATAGGAAAAGATGCGAAGAAGCAACCTGTTTTGGAGTCTGGAAAGCAGTGGCTTCGGACTCGGGGATGTGACCCTCAAGCTTTATGTGCAGTGTTTTCTATTCTTTAGAGATCAAAGAAATCCAATTTTCACGACCGCATTCCACAGCTTAGAATATGGACGCCTGCAGCAATGGATGGTGAGCACCACGGGTTGGGTGACCACGTCGAAGCATCTCAGTTATTACAAGGAAGTGGCCGACTCAAGCAGGTTCTGCTTGGTTCACTTTTCTGGGGAGTATCTTCTGACGGTTAAACGGAAGACACTTTACTGGGACACTGTCTCAGCAGTTTTACCAGTACCGTTGTACCAACAGTGCGTCAACGCTCCCAACCCATCCGATGTCTTCAAGCAGCAGAGATACCTGTCTGTGCCCATAAGCAGCAAACATTTTTTTGTTCGTTTTCATGTTGAAGTGCTCCTTGTGAAAGTGTGGCTTGATAAGAAAGGCTTTTTTGTGCCGTGGTCGCTAAACTGTGCTTTGTGCGGTGCGACTGAAACCTTACATCACGTGTTTGTGGAGTGCAGCAACGCTTATCTCTTTTGGGCGGAAGTGAAATGCCTCTTCACTGTAGTGTTCGAAATTGACTGGAACGTGTTAAAATGGTTGTGTCTTGAGAGCGAGGAGCACCCTTCAATGGTGCTGCGTGTTTTGGTAGTACTCGGACTACACGCCATTTGGCGATCCCGAACTGCGTGTCTCGAGTGCGACATTCATGCCAAGCGAACATGGTGGTATTTTGCGGCCAATTTGAGGTGGACTCTCAGTGTTGCTGCGAAAAGATTTCCAGAGGACAAGGAGCAGTGGGACTTTATCGCAAGACGTCTCCAGAAATGGTGCATGTGAAGTGTTAGCGTATAATGATATAACGGGCAGGCTGCTCATAGTCTAAAAGAAAAACAGCCGGCGTGTCGGCTGTGTGCATTTGTTCAAAAAAAGCTTCCAAACAATCAATAAACTTGTTTAAAAAAATAGGGCGGGGATCGGTGGCCGAGTGGGCTAGCGCACACCAGCTCGGAGCACGTGGAGCGAAATAATTCGAGCTGCAGAACCCAGGATCGTGGGCTCAATCCCCACCCTGCCCGTTTCGATCTGGATGAGCATCGTAACCGGCGTGCGGTCGTGTATCACTACTGCGTGGTGCACGTTAAAGACCCCAGGTTAGCGGTTGTACTGCACTGGCTAAATTTCTCATCTACAGCTGGGAGACTCGTCGCCCGTTGAGGCAGACCAAGTTCAAGGCTGTTCAAGGTATTTCAAGACATACACACAACCTAATTTTTTAGAACTCTTTGTGGCATTTTTGAAGAGGGGAAGCGAGCACGCGTGCACAGCTTTGATCAGCGCTCAAGCGCGCGCTCCCGTACCGTCGATTGCATGCACAGCTGCAGAAAGGTGTCCCCAAGTACAGAACAGTGACACAACATACGGCCGCGCTGTGGCGCAGCTCCCGGCCGCCCAGTTGTGCTTAAAGCCCACTACGTGCGAGTACCGCTTCGGAAACAGGTGTTATCATGCCTCACTGGAGAGGCCTAAGACAGAGAGCGCGTATTAAGTCCGGCCGTGACACCACTTTATGTGGCTATGAAGCCAATGCATGGTCCCATATAAGAGGCTATGGCTCTTATATGAAACCATGCACTCGTACGGACGCTTTGTCGTCCGTACGAGTGCACGGATGCCGAAGTGTTTGGCGTGCGTGCACTCGCGCAGCTTGAGCGCGGCTCAAATCTGTCCACGTGCACTCTTCAATTTTCTGAAATGACATTGAAAGCAAGCTGGGTTGAAGCACTAGGGCCATTCTGCTAGTAGAGCTCGCTGCCGGCGCTTGCTGCATCGGCTTTGAAAGTGAAAGGGAGGCGCGCGGCGTTGAGGCATTGCGCGTTGTCACGGCATTACTACGTCGTCTAATCATTTCAAACAAACCTGTGAACAACTTCGTTTTCTTCAACGGTACGTCATCACACTCAAGTTGCGCCAACTCACTAATGAACTACTTCCGTAAATCCGTCACCCCGCGCGTTACATTCTGGGAACGTGTGGGCCAGGAGCGGAGCGTGTATGAATTTTGCTTCCCATTGATTCCCACAATGCGTAACGTTGCATGATGCCGCGATGACGTGCTTCGACTTTTGGAATAAGCGTATGTGGAGCGTAAGTTCGTCTGCTTCTTGCACAGGGGTTGCGATGATGTCAAAATGCCGAGTTCTTATTGGCTAATTTAAAAAATAGTGGGTAGACCTCAAAGCCTCTAGCTTTGAGGTCTACCCACTATCCCTTTAATCTAAGCCGGTCAGAGCTCGGAGTCGTTCCGACGTCACCGCATTTTCTGCGCAAGAACCAGACGACTGGCTCTCCGCTTTTTGTTTACAAAATGCTGAACTGTGAAGATGGCACTGCTCAGTTTGCGATCTTCACAGCTCCGCACGCATCTTTTCGTCGATTCCGAAAGCGAGCAAAGCACGCGCCATACGTAAAAGCGCTGAAAATGAACCATGGTCAGAAGGTCTTTTCTACCTACGACCATGACTCTGACGTAATCTCGACGCCAGTCATTACAGGCTCGCATCTAAAGGCTGAACTCAGTGGAGAAGAAAAAATAACAACAAAATTCGCACTGCAAAAAACCAATATGATTACAAGCCACCGCCGCGTATCCGCTGGAAACTAAATTGTATGCGAGAAACAAGCGGTGAATGCTGCCAAAGCCAATACACGATGCCAAGACGTCAGTTGCGTGAGCGACTTCATCTGCTTGCACACAAACGACGCACTGGCAAACGCTGAAATCCCGAGTGCACTACCAACGCACGACAACATCAACAAACAGGGTGTTCACAAAATACTTTGAATGGCTCGAACGTGGTTCCAACTTGGGAACCAGTCGGAAATCAGAGCCATTTCTGTGACTACATTGCTCGTACCCTCGCCGGCCGTTGGCACCTGCCGGTAGTGGCGGACTTCGGGCGACCAAAATCTAGCTCGCCTAGATCGGCGGCGAACAGCCCGTGGCCCGAGCCGACCCCGAGCGCCCGACCTGCATGCGCAGCTGCGAGCATGCAACTCTTTTGTTCTGGGAAAAATCTGCATCATCTATAAGGAAAAGCTACAAATAAGTCGCGGGTGAATCCCCTTTAAGTCCGTCGGCGGTGATCTGGGAGTACGCGGGAGGCTGCTCAGCAGGTCCACCCGTGGTGAGAAATACGCTCGTATTTAAGAGAGAGAGCCTTATGTTAGCCGCAGATAATCTTCGTATACTCCTCCTGTATCTGCGGATAATTCTCGGTTAATCTTCGGTTATGTGTAGATACTCCTGAGATGAATAAGGATAATTCTGAAGTGCGCACAATAATCCCAAAGTATATGGGACTTTGCTCTCCAGGCTCACACGTGAACTCCACCCATATTTAAGTAAGTAACTTAAGTAAGCAACTTGGAGGACGCTTAAGCTTCGCCTTTAAGAGTGGAACGCGATAGCGAAACATATAAACATATAAACTCCCGCTCGGTCCCAAGCCGTGCAAGCGTGTCTGGCTCGCAACCGAAGGGTAGTGGGTTCAAATCCCGCCTAAAATTCTTCGAATTTTTATTTTAAGGCAAATGAATTGCTTTATAAAGAGAAATCTTTTGAGACATGCGGCGAGCTTTTATTTCGCATTACATGTGATGTCTTTTAATCACTTTCATTCTACGCGTTGTGGGTTGTTGGAAATTTCCGCACGAGGTCATGG
This sequence comes from Ixodes ricinus, assembly GCA_037355805.1. NCBI lineage: Eukaryota > Metazoa > Arthropoda > Arachnida > Ixodida > Ixodidae > Ixodes > Ixodes ricinus. Next base: position 16,725 of record JAZHYW010024267.1, read on the forward strand.
GGCTGTGGCGTCATGACCCTATCAACCAATCCTGGATTTTTGCCTACGCCACCGATACCGGCTTTTCTGCGACACGAGTTCCTTAATGCTCTCGCGTTAAAATCTCCTGTACTCCTCGGGTGGCCGCGGATGATTCTCTATAAACTTAAACTACGTGAACGTAATCCTCACATGTATGAAGATAATTCGTCAGTACACGCGCGATAACCTTAGGGTACGTGGGATTCTACTTACCCAGACCACCGATATCGAAAACTCCGTCCGTATTTAAAGGAGATAGTCGGCTTCACACAGCCGAGTCTGAACTGGAAATACTCCGGACGCGGGTGATTATGCCTGTACCGTCCTTAACCAACGAAATGTTCTTGCTTGCTCGCTGGAGGATACAGGTGGGAAACAGCGCGCAGCTGTCATGCCCCATGAAAAGCACCGCAAGGTGACTCGCCTGGGACGCAGAACCAACTGCGTAGTTGGCTTTGGAAGGTAGCTAAAATACATCTTTTTGAATGAATCGTCAAGTATTGCACCTCGATACAATGGTAAACGGGAAGCGTGGGACCTTATCGGCGACTCCAGCGAAATCGACGGCACCCAGCGGATAGAACAGAAAGCTGCGGCGGCGGGTTCGCTCACCGGCCTTGTCGAGCGAATCAGATGGTCACAACGCCTGGTGGTCAAAAGACAAAGCCGTGAAAGTAGGGTCAAAAACACCTGATGAAAATCGTCCATAACAGCGTTGTTGTACAAAACGACCGACCGCTTCTCCGAAAACCTATAAATGATATTTCACAGTACAGGGTTGAATAGACCATGAAGCGATATCGGGTTCGCATTTTAACATACCAAATATTTCTCCGATTACATTAAAAAAATTCTGAAACTTCGATGTTTCAGAAAAAAAAAGAAACGAAAGAAAGAAACAAAAGAAGCACTTTTCGGAAACACACTGGCAGCCACGGCAAACGTCGGGGATAAAAAAAGCGTACTTGTCAGCACAACAACAACAACAATAACAACAACAACAACAATAACAATAATAATAATATTAACTCAATCAATCAATGTTTATTAAAGTGTCCAGGAACAACTAATCGGTCTTAGTGCTGGCACACTAAAAAATGAGCGTAAACACACACATACAAATACACATACACGAGTGCAGAAGGAGAACGTAGTTCACCAGTCTGAGAATAAATATATTAACAAGTATGAAAGACACTCAAATCAACAAGGGAAATCAAAAGCACAAAACAGAGACATCACCAGGTGTGAGAGCAAAAAGCAAATACTTGGATAACGTACTGACAAACATCAACGCTTCAACTGATCAGCCCTTTTCTTGCAAGAGGAAGTTTCGTACAGCATTTCGAAACTTGCTCCCGCATAATTTAAAAATATCAATTGTGTCAGAGTAGCGGTTATAACACTCAGCCGATCTTTGGATCGGGTTTAAGTGGCTAAAATGTCGAGCTATGTAAAAATATGATTGTAGCCGTGTAGGCACACGTGGAACTCTAAGGCTCACTTCGGCCAGAAGGCTGGGAGAGTTAATCGAGCCGTGCAGGGTCTTAAACAAAAACAACAAATCTGCCTTCACCCGACGCTGCTGCAGGCTCAACAAGTTGACGAGTTGCGAGTTACACCCAACGTTCAGACAAGAATCACCTTTCTCAAGGTAACGATAATTAAAGATAGAAATAAATTTGTTTTGGACTCGCTCGACAGATAAACTGTTAGTTTTGGAAATTCCGTTCCAAACAACCAAGGCGTACTCTAGCTGGGATCTAACTAAGGAACAATACAGCGTGCAAAAAGCGGACGGGCTTTTGAATTCCTTCGTTATGCGAGACACGGCACCTAACGTGCGCAAGGCCGATTGAACCACTCTGGTAACGTGAGTGTCAAATCTCAGGTTTGAATCAAAGACAACTCCAAGGTCTCTCAGTTCACTTACACGTGAAAGCAGTTCGCCATAATAACTATATGGAAAAATATATCATGGGTCTTGCGAGAATATGTCATTACTTTTGTTTTAGAATGATTCAAACGGAGGTCATTGTTTAAACACCAACGACCGAAGGAATAGGCGTCATTCTGAAGCGCGATGCAATCCTCTAAGGTCGATATATTTTTGTAAAGTTTTATATCATCAGCGTACTGCAGAAATGAAGAATTTAATATAAGTTGAGAGACATCATTTACAAAAATATTAAAAAGGAGGGGGCCCAAGACAGATCCCTGAGGCACTCCAGAGCTTGCCTTGTACAAGGACGAGGTAGTATTGTTGACGCGGACGTAGGCTTGCCTATCAGACAAATAGCTTTTTAACAAATTGTATACCGAGCCACATACTCCGTACGAGGAAAGCTTGTATAAGAGGATGTTGTGGTTGACTACGTCGAATGCCTTACTCAGGTGGAAATAAAAAACGTCAAGCTGGCCTCTATTACAAACTACTTCAGAAGCAGCAGACATAAAAGATGCGAGATTGGTGGATGTCAATCTGCCGGACATGAACCCATGCTGATTAGGAATGACTATACTACGAAACTTGAAGGAGAGGAAATGATGGATTACCATTTCAAAGAGTTTGGAAAAAGATGAGAAAAGAGAAATTGGTCTGTAATTAAGAACATCACCACTATTTCCAGATTTCAGGACCGGAACAACCACTGCCAGTTTCCAGTCATCGGGGAATATTCCTGACGACAAGGAGTTATTGAAAATTGTGCACAGTATAGGCGTAAGTAATTCATGATAACCCTTAACAATTGCAGCTGGTATCCCGTCATGACCTGTAGACAATGTGGGTTTCATTTTCTTAATACATTGCCTAACACATTCCTCATCGACAACTACAGAACCTAATGAGTCACCAAATCCGTCCGAGTGAGGCAATATAGTTGAGAAGCAGTTATTATTATTATTACTGTAGACTGACGCAAAGTGATCCGCAAACAACTCAGACATGCCCTTCGCACTGTCGCTATGCTGATTCAAGACGATTTCGGACTCAATATTCTTCCCCAAGCGCGATTTAGCGTACCTCCAAAGTTTCTTGGGATTTTTAACAAGATCTGATTCTACCGAGTCACAATGCGCCTGGCGATCACGGTTTAAAATTTTCTTACATCGCTTTCTGCAAATTTTAAATTCAACTTCCCACTTTTGAAGACCACTTTTCTTAAACCTCCTGTGCAAAAAATCTTTCCGTTTTGAAAGCTTTCTGAGTTCACGAGAGAACCAGTTGGGAAGCGAGATTTTTTAGACGTTTTGAGAGGGATATATATATATATATATCCATGGCCTTGTTAGAGGCGGGGTTTATGCCGCACGTCCGGGAGCTTCCTGGCCTCGTGACGACGACCATTCCCCGAAGTGAAGAACCCAGGGGTCCAGTGGAGGTGGGAGAATTGGTAACGTAACGAACGGTTTAATTACATGGTTGCGATACAGTCGTCAAATCAGAGAGAACTCCTGGAGCAGCCTCACGCTCCGCCTTATATAGGGTCCGTTTTCTCCCTCACTCCCCGCCAGGGCAGCAAGTGCGCAGCAGCAACCCGCCGTCAAGTGCGTCGTAGCAAGGTCCGCCGCGTCGTAGCCAGAAGTGCGTCGTAGCCAAAGTTCTCCGCAGTTAGGTCATGCCCCTCTCCCTTTCGTGAGCGCACCAACCCCCACGCACACCACACACGTCCCGTTGACGTCACGGACGCGCTGAGACCTGTCTCCGCAGGCGCAGACACGTAGGCGACGGTCCCGTACTCGTCGGGACTCGTTTCGTGCAGGAACAGACAGGCGGGCGACGGTGCCGGACAGATTCATGACTCGTTTCCGCAGCGTTGAAACTCGGAAGAAGGTTGCCGAGGGTTCCATTCTTAACAGCCCCTCCGGGGCCAGGGAAACCTCGAATGGCCGGTGGTACAATCGCTGGCCTGAAGAGGTGGGCTTGGAGTAGGCCTTGAGAAGACGCTGCAAGCACTAAACAAACTCCCAAACCCTCACAACGGAGGCATCAGCGGAAACGTCCCCCACAACACCACGCCACACCGCAGTCAAACGCTCGGAATTCGCCAGAGACCCGCCAGACTGGATTACGGATTACCAAAATTTGCCCAAAACAATGCAAATTGACCCGCTGTCGCCAAAACAAAACTCATTTCTCCAAAGAGGTCACTATGAACAAAATACAAAAGACAAAAACTCTTCGCAATTTGTGAGGTCTTTTTGGGGTTTTAACGAAGTGCCCCCACTTTGATCCTCATTCCCGTGGATGACGAAGACCTCTGAGATCATCCCTACCGCTTTTGGTGATATCAGAAAAATCTGCTCAACCCATCGGCATTGCCGTTAAATTTGCCTTTCCTGTTTCTTACGCTGAAGTCATAGTGATCGATTTTCACGTGATTTCTAGACGTGAAGATGCGGTCCTTATAGCGCCGATAAAACAATCCGCCTTTTTCATGCCCCGTCACATTGGTCCTAGCAATCTCCTGAGCTGTACCGCGAAACCCTGACACACTAGGGTCGCTCTTCTGCTCGACTGTCAAAGACACTCTGTCTACTCGCAGCAGACGATCAAAATTTCGTGACGTCGGAGCTACGAGAGATCTTCTAATGATCCCGTCTTCCTCCGCCTTTTTCACCGGCGCGTTGGGACGACGTACGCTTTCTACTGCTACGAGGTCAGGCTGTTCTACAACCTGGTCCCCCTCATCCCGTTTCTCTGCCTTCAACTCTGGGAGTGCTTGCTCCCCGTCAGCTGCCTCTGGCTCTGGATCACTCGTTAACAAAGGGGCGAGCTGACGCGATTTGGACCTCGTACACGACTGGACTAGTCCTTCTCCCAGTTGTTGACCCCTTTCGCGCAGCAGGAAATCTGACCGGTTAGAAAACAAATAGGGATACTCCAACGGGACTGTTTGCGAGACAGCCGCCTCTGTCACCAGTTCTCCGAACGGGCCAGTTATCCTTACTGTCGCCATAGGCAGACAGACACTGTGCTTTTCGAGCAGCTGCTTGATCCAAACTACCTTTCCAGTAAAATCGGATGTCGTTACATACGACGGATGAACAACGTCCATCGTCGCTGCACTGTCCCGAAGCACCCTGCACGGCTTTCCGTTTACCTGGAGCTCGTGAAGATAGGGACGAAGGAGCTCCAGGTCCTCGTCACTACCGGTCACGGTCGAGAACACAACCCGCGGTTTCTTACATCTGGCCGCTGTGTGTCCCGGCTCCTGACAGTTGTAGCACAGGAACGGCTTCCTTGCCTCGAACTGCCCTGTTTGGCTTTTCCGCGCCTCGTCTCCGTTCGAGTGTTCTGCGCTCTTTTCTGGGACCTTTTGTCCTGCTTCGGGCTTCTCGGGCCCGTTTTCTCGCGAGCCGTTTCCCTGTCGGAAGGTCTTGCGCTGATCGCTCCGGCCGGGTTCGCTTTCCTCTCCGCTCAGCTTTCTACGCGTTGCGTACTCCTCGGCTAGCTCAGCGGCCCTTTCGACAGAGTCGACTCCTACCCTGTCCTGCACCCAGAGCTTGACTGACTGCGGAATGCTACGAAAGAACTGTTCGAGGCACACACACTCGACTACCTTGTCTCGGCTTTCGTACACTTCCTCGCTCTTCAACCATTCTATCAAATTGGTTTTAAGCCCGTAAGCGAATTCCGAGTAGCCCTCGCTGCTCTTTTTGGATGCGTTTCTAAACCTTTGACGGAACGCCTCGGCAGAAAGGCGGTACCGTTTCAAAAGGCTGGACTTCACCTTGTCGTAGTCGTCCGCGTCTCCAGCACTAAGGCGCGCGACAACCTCTGCAGCCTCACAGGGCAACAAAGTCAAAAGCCGTTGCGGCCACGTTTCTGGGGCGAAGCTCAACTTCTCACATGTCCTCTCAAAGTTAACTAAGAATAGGCCCACGTCTTCCCCAACTTTAAACGGCTGCAGGAGCTTCTTCATTTGATACGACTCGGTCTCACTTGCTCGTACCGGAGCCCCAACTCTACTGTTCTGCGAGTTTAATCGCTGTTGTTCAATTTCGAGCTCTAGCCTTTTCAGCGCTCGCTCCTCTGTCGCAGCCTGCGCTCGTTCCTCTCTCGCTGCAGCCTGCTCTCGTTCCTCTCTCGCTGCAGCCTGCTCTCGTTCTCGTTCCTCTCTGCTGCAGCCTGCCTGCTCGTTCCTCTCTCGCTGCAGCCTGCTCTCGTTCTCGTTCCTCTCTCGCTGCAGCCTGCTCCCGCTCTCGTTCCTCTCTCGCTGCAGCCTGCTCCCGCTCTCGTTCCTCTCTCGCTGCAGTCTGCTCCTGCTCCTCTCTCGCTGCAGCCTGCTCTCGCTCTCGTTCCTCTCTCGCTGCAGCCTGCTCCTGCTCTCGTTCCTCTCTCCTAGCGTTCTGAAGCAGTTCCCACGCAATTTTAATTTCCTCTGCTTCTGCGCTCTCTGAAATCGCTTTACTGATCTCAGATTTCTTCATCTTTTGCTCCACCTCCACACCCAATTCTTCACATAAACAGAATAAATCTGTTCTCAGTAACCTCATTAGATCCATGATCGCTGCTCTTTAGCTTTGGCTTTGTTCTAAAACTTGTCGCAAGGTTGTACACAAACCCAGCGCACGAGTCAAAACTTAAGGATTCCCAGCAGTTCAAAATTAATTACCCATAATCTGAAGCCTGGCGAATCTCAAAGCAAAGTCCAAACGCTCACCCGCAGATGTAGCACGATGTCGCATGGTCCGATCCCAACCGCTGCCAACCAGTTGTTAGAGGCGGGGTTTAGGCCGCACGTCCGGGAGCTTCCTGGCTCGTGACGACGACCATTCCCCGAAGTGAAGAACCCAGGGGTCCAGTGGAGGTGGGAGAATTGGTAACGTAACGAACGGTTTAATTACATGGTTGCGATACAGTCGTCAAATCCGAGAGAACTCCTGGAGCAGCCTCACGCTCCGCCTTATATAGGGTCCGTTTTCTCCCTCACTCCCCGCCAGGGCAGCAAGTGCGCAGCAGCAACCCGCCGTCAAGTGCGTCGTAGCAAGGTCCGCCGCGTCGTAGCCAGAAGTGCGTCGTAGCCAAAGTTCTCCGCAGTTAGGTCATGCCTCTCTCCCTTTCGTGAGCGCACCAACCCCCACGCACACACACACGTCCCGTTGACGTCACGGACGCGCTGAGACCTGTCTCCGCAGGCGCAGACACGTAGGCGACGGTCCCGTACTCGTCGGGACTCGTTTCGTGCAGGAACAGACAGGCGGGCGACGGTGCCGGACAGATTCATGACTCGTTTCCGCAGCGTTGAAACTCGGAAGAAGGTTGCCGAGGGTTCCATTCTTAACAGCCTCCTGAACAACAGTTGTGAGGAGATAAACTTGGTCGTTGGCATCAGACGACTCCAAGATAGAAGCGCAGTCAACAGCCCGACAGATGGTGATACATTCCAGTGTAGTCCCCCGCTGAATACTTGTACGAGGTGTGTGGGGAAGGACCATTAGAGGGACTCAGGACCGAAGGATCAAAAACAGAAAGAACTACATCAAGAGCAGGATGATATCTATCCTCAGGAACCATAGAAAGTTCACTTCGAGCCACACGTATACCGTCCGTGTTTGAAAAACATAAATCTAAAGCATTACCTTGGTCGTTTAGAACGTTATTATGCTGTCTAAGATCTAAAAAGGAAGTAAAGTTGAGGAGATAGTTGCACTTTTGTTTACAATAAAAGTTGTCAGTAAGGACATTGAACGGTGTCCAGTTAATACCTGGAGCGTGAAAATCCCCCAAGGTTAAGATATTGCTCCCCTGTGAATCATTAATTGTATTTTCAACATCAGCGAGACATCTTTGGAAATCATCTGGTTTTGTCTGAGGTGGAAGGTAAAACAGACCTGTTAAAATACGTTCTCTCTTAGAACACTCAATTTCCACCCACAGAGACTCGGGAAATCTTTCCAAATCCTCACGTCTTCGTGAACTATATTGTTTGTTAACTGCGACCAATACACCGCCTCCTACTCGGCCCCGGGAAGAGAAATCACGGTCGTGACGGTAGACATCAAAACCAGGCGGAAAGTAATCGGAGGAACTAGTACTAGGACATAACCAAGTTTCCGTTAAGCAAACAATTGAGTAATTAGAGAGTGAAATGCTGGCAAAGAAACATTTAGCTTTCGTCCGCAGGCCACGGACATTCTGGTAATAATATATAATATAATAATATATAATATAATAATAATATAATAATTTTCATATCTTTTTTTTCGTTTCTTCATTACAAAACGAAAAAAGGTGGAAAAGAGGGCAAAAAGCTGCTACTGCAGCTTGACGAGGCCCTACTTCCCATACACAGCATTGGCGGAAAAACAGCGTAAAATAAAAATACACTAGACCCAAAAAATCAAGTATACACCAGCACACGACTCCAATCATTAGACTTGTTTATGTAGAAAGATGATTAAAAGACATATGCCGCTGAGATAGAAACAATTTTACAACACATGCGTGACACTACACGGTATCATAGAAAATGGGATTATAGTAGCATGTCCGCTAACATTGAATTTGACTTTCCAAGTATGCACACATCATTTGCTTCAAGTTCATTTAGTAAAGATGGCAACACATATTTTAATAATGTAAAACCATAATTAGTACGGGGTGTTGAAGCATTCCAGGTCTCGCCATGGCGGGCAACGTATTTATGATCTAACTCAGTTAAACATATGACAGTGCAGAAATGGAAAAAGTATTGTTGTGTTTTAAGGCTACATTATAAGTCACCAACAACCGAAACTTGTGCAGCTGTTCAATAGGAATTACACTTTGCTTGAAAAAGAGTTCCTTAGAAGGATGCAAAAAGAAACATTTGAAACAATTCGAGTAGCCCGCTTTTGAGTTAGTAGCAGTCTTCTTAAGTTATGTTTTGTTGTTTGGCCCCAAACTAAAGGACAATATACATAGTGAGTATAAACCAAAGAGTAATATAAAAGTAATTTTACACTTGTTGGAAATACATAATGGTTTCTACAAAGGAGACCAATAGATTTACTAGCTTTTGTATGGACATATTCAGCGTGCTCATTCCATGATAATGATTCAGTGAAAAGTACACCCAGCGTTTTTACCGACTTTACCACCTCTCGTGTTGATGAGCCTAAGGTTATTTATTTGAAATAAATAAGATATTTGTCTACTTCGAGGTCAAAATAGCACACATTTAATCTTTTCAGAATTTATTTTTAGTCCATTTACTTTGGTCCACAAGTCAATGTTTGAAAGAACCCTTATTGCTTTCCTTTCTATATCATCTGCTGAGCCGCCTTTAATAAAATAGTCGTATCATCGGCATAAGAGACAGGGTTTGCTTGCGGTACACAATTTTCAATGTCTTTTATGGAGATTATAAACAAGTGTGGACCGAGCACACTACCCTGAGGTACACCAGTTCTAATTTTTTGAATGGTTGAAATAGAGTTATTATTATTAACGAACCGCGTACGGTACTGTAGGTATGACTTAAATAAGTCTAGAGCAGTTCCACGCATACCGTAATTTACTAGCTTCATGAACAAAATTTTGTGATTAATTAAAACAAACGCTTCAAGAAATCAATATATACACCCATGATGAGTTCTTTATTCTCAATACATTCTATAATTTGTGGCTTTTGTACTAACAGTGCCGATTCAGTTGAGTGATGTTTTCGGAAATTGTGTTAACTATTAGAAATTATTTAAAATTTTTCTAGCTAAATATAAGGTCTCTTATGAATGATTTCTCAAGACATTTGGAGAAAATAAATAAAAGAGAAATAGGTCCGTAGTTTTTAAACGTATTCTTGTTCCCACCTTTAAACAAAGCGACAACCTTAGACACTGCATTGGTTTAGGAAAAACACCAGAAGAAAATGATAGATTAAATATATACGTTAACACCGGTACCACTATGTCGAGAGTATGCTTAATCACTTTGATGTTAAGATCGTCTACATCTTGACTCCTGGAGTTTTTCAAGTTTCTAAAGACTGCAAACGCTTCATCCTCGTGAGTAGGGCTGATAAAAAAAGAGTTTTCGAAATTACGTTTCATACAGCTGCTAGCGTCAAGCCCGTCTGGGGGTGTAGCTATATCACTTGATTGGCTGACAAAATAATTGTTAAATGCATTCGCCAAAGCACAACCGGACAAATCGTCGTCTCCGCAGTTTATATTATCTAATATTTGACGCTCGTGGTGAGGATGCAAGACCTTACTCACCCTTTCCCAGAGTATGCGCGAATTTTTATTATCATCTCTTGTAAAGAGGGTTGTGTAATACGCTGACTTCGCGCGTCTTAACAAACCAGTTAGTTGGTTACGATACCTTTTGAAGGCTCTTAGGTCTTCGGAGTCTCTTGTATTTAAAAAGCGCTGGTACATGGCGGTTTTCTTATGCACTTTGTGCAATAACTCTTTCGTCATCCATGGCTTGCGCAATTTTTTACACAGTTGTGCGGTTCTATAAGGAAAACTCTCATTGTACAGCGTTTTAAATGTTCGTAAAAATAATTTATATGCACGATTGGCATCTAATTCTAAGTAAACTGTCTCCCAAATTTACAGCGAGTAAAGCATTCTCTAAACACCCCCATTGTAACATCAGTAAAATTTCGCACTTCGAAAGTTTTCTGTAACGGGTCTTTTTCTACTGCACGAGGTTTATTAATCAACAGAAATATTGGTAGATGGTGGCTGAAATCAATGCTAATAACATCAGCTATTATAGAGGATACATCATAATTAGTGACAAAGAAATCAATTAAAGTTGATGTGGAGCCAGTTACTCTCGTTGCTTGCGTTTCAATATAGTCAAAACCATTTATTTCAATCGCCTGCATGAAGGCCTGTCGCGCTGTTGTGTTTGTAAGCATGTTAATATTGTAATCACCACCGAGAAAAAGGACATAGCGGTTCACTATCGTAAAGTTGCAAAAGATATCGAAGAAATCAATAAACTTGGATACATTTCCGGATGGTGGGCGATACACAACGGCGAAAAGATATTCCCTGTAACGTACACACAATAGCTCATAATCTTCAGTAACTTGGGTGAATTCAGATATCAGTTCACTCTCTAAAGCATTTTGTATGAGCAAAGATATTTCACCACCTTTCTTTTCTTCACGGCGAAGCGAAAAATGCCTGTACTGTGGCAGACTAAAAACATTCGAGTCATCTTTATACCAAGTTTCTGACAGCATAATGTCATCAAAAGAAAAACCAAGACAGTCAAAAAGTATACCAAGGTCATCAACTTTAGATTTCACAGACCGAGCGTTTAAGTGGAAAAACGATAAACCAAGAGGTTGCTTTGAAGCAGCAAAGTTTGCAAAGTCAATGGGTGCAATGCCCATTGTAAAAACGAAACACCAAGAAATATTCACCCGATAAGGTCACCTAACGTCCCAGTACACGCAAGTCATCTTCGCATGAGATTACGTGGGCCTGCGCTCCTCCCCCTGTCGAACAAACACTTTTCCGTTCCTGTACCAGACGAACTGATAATGTTTCGCTCTTGCCCACTCCTTTACCTGCCAAAGCAGATTCCTTCCTTGCCTCGTCATGTTCTCGGCAATGTACAGGTGACCAGTGCCAGAAGCCCTGTTCAAAGCCCGCTTTTTGCTCAACCAGAGCTCTGTGGTTTCTTGCCTAGCAAAGCGCACTATAATACCTCTCGTATTCCATGGCTTAGCAGGTAATCTGTGCACTGCTAAGACTTCTTCTGACGTTAGCTCATCGACCCCAAGTTTCGCCGCCACATCGTTTATGACGCTCAAAAGGTCCTCCCTTTTCGTCTCGCACACACCGTGAATCTCGAGGTTCTGCCTTCGGCTGCGCCACTCGAGATCGTTTAGCTGTGATTTGAGCTCCTGCACTTCATGCTCCGTCCCCGCCCTTTGAATTTGGTCAACTCGCTTTTTTTTGCCATTAATATCGTTCCTTTGGACATTTAGGCGCTTCAAGACTTCGTCGTACTGGTCAGAGAGCATCTGAACTGATTGCTCAATGCTTTCCACTGCTGTTTTCAGTGACAGCAAACTGTCAAGTTTTCGGTTCATTTCAGCGAGCAAGATTGACATGTTGTGCTCTGGTCTTTGTTTTACGCTCTTGCTCTCTGACCTTGTCCTTGCTGCTGTGCAGTCTGAGCATTTCCAGCTCGTTTTTAACTCTTTCTCTTTTTTTTTTGAACACAGATGCCACGATTCTCGAGCACACACCCAAATGAAAAAAAACGATTCGCATTCGCAGCACGACAAGGGACAATCCTCCCCGTCTAGCTGTTCATGACATGCATTGCAAAGGTTCATGCTCTTTACGTCAAAACAAAACTAACATACGACAAATAAGTACTTCTAGCAAACTCTTTGGCAGCAGCGGCGGAAAGCAGAAATAGTACACAAAAATAAACCAACCTGCGACAAGTACGAAGAATTCATTTTATTCAGGGAATAAATAAAATTTACCGATTAAAGGGGCCGTGCAACGGTATTGGGTAGGAATGTTTCTCAGTTTACTCAAGTTTATTGACCGTAGTGGGACCCAAGTATACTCGCACGCAACGTTACTAACCAAAAAGCTTTTTTATTTTTTATTTTTTGTCGCCGCGCAATTTTAAGGATAAAAGCGGTCGTTTTCTTTCAATTTTTTTCGCAAACCTTGATAACAAAGCTGTAGGGATTGCAGTGTTGCCGTTGTAAACAATGCGATCCTCTGGATTTTGTCATCATGGTTTGCGATCCCCGCGGCGACGATATTTAAATACGGTTAATACAGCGGACGCCATCACTGAGTGAGCATTCGATTTGGGCTTGTGCGCAGTCGCTGCGATGACGGGAATAGCCGAACTTTGTGGAACTCAACGCGTGCCCCGTGCTTCGCAAACCCCCGCGTGGGGCTATGATTGACATTAGGGGCATTTAAAGGGGTCATGAAACGATTTTCCTACTTCTTCCTCCTTAGCTTTAATCCTCAACTCAAATGCGAATTGTGAAATCACGTGGTCGTGACATTCCTTCGGCACCGGTGCGATGACTCCTAGCTTCCACCGTGCTTTTTATGCACACCATAGAACTTGTCATTCCCCAGTGACGATAAGTTCTGTCAGGGCACTCATTGGCCACGAACGCGAATCCAAATATTCGTCGACGGATTGATTGTTGACGAGCGCATACGTCCGAGTGACGCAGTTCTCGTGTCCAATGCGTGAGCTGGGCTCTGCTGACGTCAGTTTGGCGCCGGTGACGCGCCTTTGGAACCGCGGATGTATCATAGTGAAAAGGCGGAGAGCTTTCGAAGGCAAGAAGGTACAAAATAGTCCGCTATATTTTCAAATGTTCGTACCGAAAAGCTGGCTTTTGACTTTCTAGCCTCTTTCTTTTGGCCAACTAAACGATATGCGATTAGTAAAGTCCCAATTTAAAATCATTCATCCCAACCCAAAATTCGTTTCATGGGCCCTTTAATCGGCTCCTGATCACGCGGCCGCCTCTTTCCGGTTTCGAGATGAGGGAACGGAACGCCGCTCGGTTTTCTCAATTTCATTCCAGCGACTGACATTATGCGGAAAAAAAAACGACATTTACAACTCTGCAATGCCGAATTAGAGCAGCAGCCTCTTGGAGGACGAGGAGGGGAGGGTACGAGGGGACGGGTATGCCCCCCTCCCCGTCTCGTACCCTCTCTCTGCCTCCTCTCGCGTGTACCTCCTCCCCCTAGCTCCTCACCTCCTCGCCCTCTTCTCCCCGCCTCTTCCTACTTCCCTTCTTCTCCTCCCATCATCCTCCCTCCTCCTCCCTCTTCCCTCCTCCCTCTTTCCTCCTCCTCTTCTTCTCCTCCTCCTTCCTCCTCCATCCTCCTCCTCCTCTCTCCTGTTCCAACCTCCCTCCTCCTCCTTCCCGCGCATTATGTGACGCTCCAATAATGGTCTGGTTGCGCGATACGGACGCCGAATGCGTAACAACGAAAGGCGCAGCTAATAATGAAATTAGAATTTTTGGCGCCGTCGACGTTACGTCGATACGACGCTGCCTACGCGAAATGGCGGCCAGAGGGGCACTTCCTGGAAAAAAAGACAAAAAGCTTCCACCTGTGTGTTGTATATACAACAGAAAAACATTTTGTATACATACGCGCAAAATTACCATTATCCTTCCACTGGAGAGAACATGCTATCTATCATCAAATGTTATTAACTGTTTTCTGAAGTTCATAAACGTACGTTAGATTGCCTGATGATAAGTTGTAGCTGGTTTTTAAACCGGAAGAATGATGATATACCATCAAGGAATAAACGGAGAGTAAAACAAAGATTTTTTCAAAAATACTGTTGTCTCTTCTTCAGCAATCAACGGCGAACTGCACAGGCGATTACATTTTTCAGCATTAGCAGTACAGTCAGTGCCACGGTTAACAATGAATCATCTTGCATGTCATGTTGTAGAAAATACTGCACTTCGGTCCGGTATTGCAGAATACAGCGACGAACTTTGCTGAAAGAACTGAGATAAAGGTGTCCTGCTCGCCTGTTAATGGATCAAATTTCACCAGCAACGCTGGTGGCTGAAGGTTAGTTTTACAAACAGTTCACCGACACGGGGATATGTCGAGCAGAAAAACAGACGCTGTCAGACCAACATCATTGGCGTAAGCACTTTGGGTTAATCAGCGATAATGAATGCCGGATTTATCGGTTTTACCCAGCGATACCGGAAACCGTTGTTCAGGCGACCACTGCGGATTGCCCGCACCTTGTTCACGTCGATCGTCGAACTGGTCATCATCTTTCAACGTTTCTACGCCCGTCACCACGGAGGAGCACACCAGACGTTGATAGCCCACTTGCAGCAGCGTTTTTGTTCGCGCCGGTTAGCGGGATAAGCAGTTCGATGCAAAGAGAGAAGTAGAGTTTAACGTTCATACGCGTCATCACCACCGAGCAGGCCTGGCGTTTACCGGTCCGACTGCCACACGCCAGCACACGCCTGACCGACCAGCGTCACGGCGTTTTCAGGTCGAGCACGCCGCCACGGAACGCGAGCAACCGTCGTGACCAGTCAGATAATCGATAAAACGGTCAGCAACAACGCCCATACCGCGGTTTATCACGCAGGCTTCGCAACAGATTTTAACTTTACCGACGTTGCCAGTTGCCAGATTGCCATACGCAGTCCAGACCGACCAGTGATGGCATCCGTACACCAGACGCCGGCAATATCGGCATCGAATGGCCAGTTGCTGCTAATACAGCTCGACAACCACACCATACGCGCGGCGCCGGTGGCGTCCGCTAAAGCGCTCCGGGCGCTCCGGTTTGTCGAACATGAGTTGCATACCACGTGGCACCAGGATTTCAGGAATGCATCAACCCGTGATCAGACGTCACCTGACGTCACCAGACGTGACCTGACACAATGCAGGATTTGACCCCGTGACGTTGCGTCGTCACGTGACCTAACGTAGAACGACGCCCGGTTACGTCGCTTCAATCTCTCAGTTACATTTAGCGCGTAAATAGACGTCGCGGTGCCTGGTCGTGGTGCCACGTGTCACCATGACGTCACCTAACGCCAATTTCTCTGTAACATTTAGCGAGGAAATGCACACAGGAACGGACGGACGTACAACTTCATGAGGATTAGTGTGTTCCGTTAAAATGCATTCCTCGCTTTAACAAAATGTGTTATACGCTTATCAGAATCTATCTAATTTAATGCCCTTTGTAGCCATTAGACACTGATGAGGTATGAGGCTTTAATGGGAGAGTCATCCACGGATACATCAGTGTTTTCTACACACACCATTAGTAGCCATGAAAAACGAGATAATCCTGCCAAATAATTATAGATTACAAGCGAGCACAATTTAATCTTCGCGGCGACAATAAATACGCTTATATTATTCATTAAATATTGAGTTAAGGCTAGGCGTAGGTATGTAACGGAGTTTTAATGAATTAATCATACTTTAATCACATTATGAAAACCACGGGGAACGTTGGACAAATCCGGAAAATAAATTTGTCTGGCTTAAACGTTCCTTCAAATTCAATAAAGGCGTCACGACACTAATATATACTTTTTAAAGGGTGCATGCCGACTTGAAAATTGTGGCGCGCGACAACGCCGTCTAGCTGCATAAAACTTGAAACACCAGCTGGTTTTAGCAATACAGCTATCTGGGTGGGCAACGCTGTGGGCATGGGGGGACTTTGACCAGTAACCAACGTTACTAGAACTCTCAGTTGGGAAACTCGCCGTTGAAACCTGGGCCGCTGGCGTCCACCGAGACCGAGCTAAATGCGACAACAGCGCCACTCTGTATCATTTGTCTTAACTGTGGTCGCCTTGAGCTTTTAGAAAGCATGTTTTTGCGTAAAAACTAATGGAAAAACTCTTTTTGTAGTAACTTTTATTGGAGTTTAGTACAAAAATGGGGGGCGCGTGTTGTTTTCTAAAATCTTTAGTTCGCAAGGTTTTGCAGTATAATTAATATTGTTTTTATACAACCCTGCCTCAGCGGGGATTTCAGGTAGCGCGTCCTGAGTTAGGCGCATATTAACCACGGTAGTAAACCGCGGCGCGTCCGCTTGGGAGTCGGGGGCGGTACCTCGAAGCCCCTTCCACAGTATCTGTTCTGGCCCCAAAATGGCCGATTACAACGAAAATGGAAGTCACGTGCAGTTCCTGGACTGGCCGCTGCGGGAGAAGTGGCGGCGTTGGGATCGCCATTAGCTCAGTTCTCGTGGACGGATCGGTGCCACTTTTTCCAGAGCAGTCTCTATGGCAGTTTCCCAACTGAGTGGTTCTAGTAACGTTGGACTAGACTTGTGTTATGGTGGGCTACCGAACTGGCTAATGAGAGGCCATCACCTTGCCTCCTCGAAAGAACAAGGACGAAAATGGTAGGGTGTTTTCGTTGAGTTTCCACAACGGAGGAATAATGAGAAATTACATAGTAGATTATGCAAATAAGCTCTAAAAAAAATTACACGTGATTTGCGTTAGGTTTTTTAGTTGTTTAGAATATCTTGTTGATGTTTACATTAGCCTTGTTTACGTTTTTTTTTGTTTTTTAATAGGCTTAAAACGAATTACGTCACGCCCTTTCCACGTTTTTTAACGTCATTAGAGCAAGATTTAAGAAAAAGTTGGTGCTGCCATCTGTGGGCAGAGCAACAATCTTAGCAATAAGCGAGCCTGGGTCGTCCGAAACGGTTGAGCGCGTGAACCGGGGAAAGCAGGCGAGCTCTACTCGTCCCGAAAGGTTTAGGGACGAGGTATTGTGAAGAGCGTGCTCGGGGATTTCACTACACACGGTGCTTAGTTCATATGATTTCGATGCAAAACACTCGATATCCCCGGTGCAGTTGTCAAGGTTTGGCGAAATTCTCGTGAGTCTATACGTCACAGGTTTCACGAGTCCTATACGTGCTAACAGGCCGATTTCGCGAATTCTCAGTTTCTCTAAACCGTTGCTCGTGGCAAAATGTGCATCGATGTAAACAAACCATCAGAACCACCCTTTTCCTTCCCCTCTGGTAACTCGGATATTGCTGGTTTTTTTGCCCCTCCCGGTAAAGCGGCAGGTCGCAGCGAAGCCTGCAGTGATCGAGCGGCCGTGCTTCGGCCATTTTGGTACCTAACATCAGTGTTGCCAGCGACTTGAAATTTTAGCTGAAATTGCAGGAAACAGCTAGTTTTCGGTCCTCCAGCAATGTTAAAGCAGTCCACACGACAAGGCAAAATAATCTCGCCTGAGCCACTTGACACCGCACGTTAGGCTAAGGAGGTTGCATTTTTTTAATCCGCTGTCGCACTGATCATGCATTGTAGAAAAGACCGTCTGCACACACTGAACGAGGCGCGTTTCCTTCTTCTACGACGGTTCTGTCCCACTGGCCATACAGAAACTGGCTGCAGACATATTCTAAGCCTAAACGTTATGAAACAAACCTGCTTCAAACAAGCTTGGGGCGTGTGTGCAGATGACTGTGTCATCCTGTCTGCGACGAACACCGTGCCTTTTGTACGATGTCTTCGGCCATTGCGCCCGCCCTGTTACGCTGAGCACCAAGATGGCGGCGCCCATATGATAACCGAAAAAAGATCTAGCGCCGCTTCTTTGAACGTGGCTTATTGAATATCTCTAGAGTGGCTATCAAGTAGACGTCGATAGAGATGTCGTCGCACTGATGGCGTCGTCGCTGAAGCCCCGTTCGCGGTCCAGCTGTCGTGCCAGGACTCGCCACTGCTTCGAGTGGAACATTAATTGCACGAAGCACTCGCTTGGCCGGACCCGGCGCAGCTCGCGTTCCAGTGGATCGATGAAGTTCCGTTCCAAGCTCGTTCCGAGCTCGTACTGCGAGGAAGACGGGAGAAAAAGTTGTGCTGTGGTTGTGTCGGCTGTGGTTCCCACTGGACCAACACTCAAAAGACATTCAACGAGCACTCGACGAACCCCTCTCGCAGACATGCAGTATTCGCCTTCTTTGGGACCTACGACGTGCATCATATTTCAATCTCATAACATGTAAAACACCTTTATCTGCAGTGGCGTCAAGTTAATATTTAAAACGCGCAACGAGGGCCGTCGCCTGGAGGATCATTTGTGATGGGCAAGAGCAATCCGTCAAAGTGCAGTTTTTGAAAGATGAAAGAAAAATTATATTCGGCACATCATCCCAATTTCTTTTATTAAAGCAGCTTTTATTGAGTATTAGGGTTAAAACAAAATAGATAAAACATCAAAAAGTAAAAAAAAGAAAAAAAAAAGATCACCTTGAAAGCCGAGATTTGGTAACAAAAAGGGTTTCAAGACGTTGAAATGTCACCAACTCTGCTGCATGTTCTCCGTTATTTCTACGAAATACAGCTCACACGGCACAACTGTTGCATTCTTGTCGGGTGTAGAAGGCAAGAATAGAATGTAGGGAACGATGGACTGAGCTTGAGGATGGAATCAGTTCGCTTCTATTCTGAGCCGCCTTGCATAGGCTTACGCAATCGAATAGGATCATCGACGCCCAGCTAGGCACTCCTTTTGAGAATCCGGAGCTAAGAGCTCGATAGGCAGCCGTGGAGGTGTTCTGAAACTAGCAGGTTTAGCAGTGAGCCGGCGATGGTTAAGAGAATTCGGAGACACGGATAGGAACCCAACCTGCAGCCGATTGATCCATGCCTTCGTCCCTTACCATAGGCCTTCTGCGTTGCCCAGGTGAACTTGTCAGAACTGTGCGACTTGTTTATCGCTAATGGGTAGTATAAACTTGGGCGTCTGAGTCTGCCATGCCAGTAGAAGCGTATCTGTTCTGCTACCAGACGCGATCGTAGGGAACATAAAAGAAACAGCAAATTTCAAAACGCAGCCCTTGCAAAGGCTCAAGCTAAGACGCTGATATCGGCGTGTAAGGGGGTGCCGTTTCGCACGTTCTTGAAACATAGAAAGAAACTGAAACCCTGCGGTGCTTGGTAGTATGACGTAACCACGCCCATACCGGAGGCGCGTACCTTTGTGATGGAGGCATGAATTGCGTAATTTCGATCGTTTTACGCCGTGTAATCTAACCGAATTCGGGCATGGAAAGATTTTCCCCTCGTCTTTCAGCACCGAAAAAAAAAAGAAGCTTAGCAGTGGGGTTGCTATGCGAAGCTCCTCCGATGTTTATTCAGGCGATCTTGTACTACCCAAAACGAGGGCGCCACAAGTAGTGCAAATCCAAAGCGCTGAGCTGGTACTACGTAGTACCCAAAAATCGGGTGCCAAAGTTAGTTCAAAACTTCATCGCAGGAGGCCTATTGGCCTCTTTACATGTTATGTAGACACATTTTTTATAGTTTTATTATGTTAGTTAGCCTTAAACTCCTAAAAGAATGCGATTCTTTTAAACAAAAATAGAGGATAATTCATTGGTTTATCTTAGGAAGTGGGTAAGCCTGGCCCTCAGAAACCCCACACACGTCCCTCTTTGGGAAACGCTAACGCTGACCCCTTCACTTTCTGCTTTTGGCTTTTTCTTTTGCTTTCTCTATTTTATGCTGCCTATTTTTGGCCTCGTTACGGGGTCAGTGTTAACTTTTCCTAAAGGTGTGCGTGTGTGGCGTGTCCCAAGTGTCGTCCTAACAGATTCCCCCAAAATACACCAATGGATATTCCTGTAACTTGTTTCTGCACTTTCGTGTACTCTGCCTGTCAGAGTACGTCGACACCCTTAGGCATGGCCATTTATATCACCCGTGCAAAGAACCACATCCATACCACTCGTGGAAGGAACCGCATTTATATAACTTGTGGAGTGAACCGCATCCATCGTTTTAACTATACACAAAGATATCACAGTCCACGCACCGCTATACTATGGACACCCAGAACGAAGAACAAAGGGCGACAGCAGAGCGGCGACTGAGCACGCCCGCATTCCACCGTGCTGCAACGCAACACCTCCAAGATAACAAAGCCGTAGTGCTGAATGATATGGCGTCATCAGAGAAGGGCAATGCTGGGCACAGATTGGACAGGACGATTGCGTAAACGTTCGGCTCAAGCTTGACTCGAGGCCGAGCGCTGACGGAGCACTCGTTTCCAATCTGTGTCCAGCGTTGGCCTTCTCTCATTAAGCCATCTCATTCAGCACTACGGCTTTCTTTTCTAGGAGGCGTTGCGCGGTGCCTCCTCCTCTCTGGCTCCGCGCCAGCTGTGCGCGTGACTTTGCCGAAAACGAAAGGGCTCGTTTTGACGAAAACCTGGCGGTGTCTGTCAGTTTGTCAGCAACCAGGGAGAGAAGGAGAGGTTGACGCGTGCTGACGTCAGTGCTTTGGATCAGTGGGAGCGTTGCACGCGACAACTGACAAACGAACGACACCACCGGGTTTTCGTCAAAACGAGCGTTCTAATGCTGACGAATTAAAAATGTCTTCACGCCACTACATTCCATAAGGTCATTGCTAGCACGCGCTTCTAGCCCGTCCAATAATAGTTACAGGGTCCCTTTAGGTTAAGAGTTTTATTTGAGCTAGTTGGTACAGACTGTTAGCTATCAGGTGAGCTGAACACGGAGAAACAAGGACATGAACGAAAGGACTGGACAAACACACCGATCCCTTTAGGTGCGGGGAATGAAAATATTATTTCCGTGTGAAGAGAGCACAACTCGAGTACCTTTTTCATGACAGAGAAAATGGCATAGATGGCGGGATCCTTGTTGGGGTCCGTGGAGCAATTGCGGCTTCCATGCACCAATGCGGGAGTTTCGTCCGAGCACGACGCGTGGGAGATGCAGTTTTCCTGGCGGTAGTTCCACTTGCACGTCATCAGAAATAGCCTTTCCGGGTGGAAGCTGAGGAGGATGTTCACCAGGTCTTGGTCGCCCAGCATGATCCGATGCTCGTATTCCTCTAGGAGTGGCCCCATGCGCGACACCCAGCCGAAGTTGCGCATGCGCGTGAGGTTCATGGGCATCACGCCGGCGTTCACTCCTGTGAAAAAATAAAAGTTACAATTTTTTGACATATCTGGCAAAAGAACAGTGGCGATAGCATGTTCTACCGCACACAGGCTGCTCACAATCATTCCCCACCACCATTCTAAATTTGATAAACCTGTAAACAATACATTGTCAGGGACGCCCCGATTTCTCCACTAAAGTTAGCGAAAAATCATGGTGTGACCTGACATTTTGACGTCACATAATAGGCAATGTTTCTAGATTAGCTCAGTTACGGAACTGCCCATGGACGCCTCATTCAGGAGCAGTGCTTCCATCTCCCCCGCGTCTCGCCTGCCTTCAGTGAGCGCGTACCAGCGTTTCGGGAGGACGGCTGCTGTGGTAACTGCAGCGTATTCTATGGAATACAAAACTTTCCAAACTGCGTCTACATGGCGCATAGAGTTATTATAATGTACGCTAGAGGTTCAACTGGCGCTAGTGTGCTGCTGCAAATTGAAGCAGACAGCAACCAGTCCGAAATAGACTTCCGGTAATGCCTTTCTATGGGAAAAAGCGAGTGCATTTTCTCTGTGCGCTCGATTATAAGAGCATATATCAGAAATAATTCGTACGTACTAGGTAGCTTGGAACATTTCTCAGTCACGCAGACGAAATGATTGGTCAGTTACGTCGTTTTTATTTGAAATTCGTGGCATGAAAAACGGTGCTAAAGCCGTTTCGTACGTGTATTTATGTGCACTGTCGGACACTGTTAGCGCGAATACGGCGTTGGCGCTTTCCAGCATGGGGGATGTACTTGCCAAACGAAGGAAGGACACGTGGAAAACCAAAAGAGACGGCAAGAACTACGCAGTAACACTGAATAAGTAACTCCTTGCGCATGCAGACGATCAAAATTAATTGAAAGCCATGTAACATAGTCAGATTTGCAATAAATAAGTACTGCTTTCTTCTTTCCGCTCATGAATATGTGCTTAGATGCTTGTTCTGGGTTCAAATCATCACCCGCACGCTCCAAATCTTTGTAAATGGGGAGAAGCCAGAGACCAGGTGCCTGATTAAAACTGCCCAACATAGGAAATAATAAGAAGGCACACCTTTCGTAGCCCACATTCTTTATTTTTTACCAGATTGTAAAGATGCACGGCGGAGTCTTCATATAGTGACAGAACGTGCATATTAGCAACATATAAGCGCCACCGGAATGCTAGCAAACCTTGAACGCACTATACATTCCTTTCGATCGTTATTTTGCTTAGAATCGTCGCTTGTTTTTACAGACCTGCTGCGGAACACATGTTTGGGACTAAAATGTAGCGAAGTTTAACATCGTTCATTGGTAAAGAAAAATGCTGTAACTAAACCAGTTACCATTTCACAAAATCAATAAAGGTACATACTACCCGGTACAACCGAAATTACAAAACTTATTTGTGTTATTTTCCGGCGAAGAGACAAAATGTGCGCGTGTTTTTCCATAGGAATGCACAGGAGCACGACTTCTTGCTTTCTGCTTCAATTTGCATCCCGGAAGTCGCATAGACACTAGCGCCAGTTGAACCTCTAGCGTACATTATAATAACTTTGAGACGGCATTTCAGCTTACTGTATGGCAGAGCCGTATATTGGGAGGGTCTTGCCAGTGGGCGTGCCGATGGAGGTGCTGGAGAAAAAAAAGATGAAGGAAAGGGGGAGAGTTCGGAAGGAGCGAAAGAGGAAGGAGGTAGCAAAGAGGAGACAACCGCCATTTTGACGCAGCATGCTTTCAGCGCCGAGCACTGTTGAGGCTACGCGCCTGAATGAAAGTTTGCAGTCAACGTCGAGGAAATATCATTTGTTAGCTTCTTAACCTACCGAGGAATAACACTATCTCTTTCTTACCACAGCCAGCAAAATAAAAGGAACGAAGCGAAATTTGGATGTCGATCTCATGCAAACCACCGGGCGAATGAATGAGAGTGGCGGCCCTCCCCGCACACCTGGGAGCAGCTGGGAGTTCACGCGCATGCGCTCGCGCCTCGCGCTCTGCGCCGCGGGCTGATTTGCTCACTCGGGAGGGGGAGTTACGGCGGCGAGATCATAAACTGGCCAAACACTCCCAATATGCGGCTCTGCTGTTTGGAACACAAAGATCTCAAACGAAAATCTAGATGGACGCTTGAAACGATGGAAGGTGAACTGAAGGGTGCAAAGGGTGCCCTCCTCCAAGGGAGCTACACATAGTATGTGGTCATCTATAGGTCGTGTCAGTTTAAGTCTTTACACGGCCGACGCTACGAATTTTCGGCACCTATCAAAAAGTGTTAAAAGCTCAAGTCACTGGGCCTTTTGTGTTGATGATTAGTTCAGCGATGATAGAACACGTACAGAAACATGACCCACCATGATGAAAGCATTTGACGCTGTTTGAGGTTTGGACCCATCAGCTCGTATCGTCGGCTGCGTCTGGGCTTAAAGTGAAACGAAGTATACACGTCTGCAAGCATGGTTTAGGCTTAACCTCGGACCGCGCGTCAAGAAGGAGGCGCACCCTCCAACCCAGGCGTTTCTCAACGGAGCGTGGCACTGGTCGCAGAGACAGGCGCTAGTCGGCGCAAGCTACCACCCGTTACCGAAGGTGTAGCGACTGCGGTCACTCACAGTGGTATTTGTAGAGAGTTTGGATATTCATTGGGAAGCATAGGAGACAAATAAGGAGGCGCCATTGGTCGAAAGCGGGCTGGGCGTGTTCCAGGGCGTCTTCACAAATTCTAATGTGGCCAACCAGAAGCCGGAAATAATACCCTGGCGGTGGTCCCGAGAAATAAACTTAATAAGTGCGTCGGAGTAACTCTCGATGATTGAAAACATGGTGCACGTGATGTTTCAATCACGGTAAATCAAAGTCATGGTGGAAGAATGCGACTAGCGGAACGATCGACATAATCCGTGCGCCAGGTGACGAGGTTCCGGGAATCTGCGGTCCGAGCGGTCACAGTCTGTCCGAGCAAAAGAGTGTTGAGCGGCACATTCGTTTCTTACATCTTTCTGCATGATCCTGATCGAAATATCACGTGAAGCCTATTTTCAACAATGAAGGGTTACCACACTTAACTTTTACGTGCTTACTAAACCCATAAACCTATGGTGAAAACTGTTTCTCGCTACCATTGCTAGGGGATTCTTTTCGGCTTCTGTTAGCCAAGAGAGCTTGTCAAGCCCTTGTTCTGCGTCTGGGGCACGCCCTGGCTCTGCTTGCGCCTCCCATTGAGCAAACTCTCTCTACGGTCACTACCATTCATCCATGAGTTGCTACCTCCAGCGGCTTGTCTTCTTTGTGTTTCTCAGTCGCCACGATCTACACCTTTTCTTCGGTGTGCCCTATTTTCAATCGTATCGTGCGTAGTGCTCGATGGATAATCCAACTAGATCCTCAGGTGTGCACTGCGCTGTTTTCAGTTCCAACAGTCATCGAAAGAGAAACAATCAGGGACAGCAGCTGGGCGCTGTCCGCCAGCAAACGTCCTGTGTGTGCGGTGTAGTGAAGTTTCACGGGATCGATCCGCTATTTAAAAGAGAGTGCCTTTCCGCGCTGTACCGCAAGGATTTCACGCCTACAGAACACAGTCGGGTGAGTTCAACGTTTCTTTATCGCCGTCGTTATCTGTCGCATAACACCCGTGCATGATTCCACGTATGTTCGGCGCATTCGTAGCTGGGAAGAAGACGAGAACATCGCCCCTCAGTTCTTCCTCAGGTACGCACGGAAAGCAAATGCGTTCCCAATGTCATGAAAATCCCATTTCTTATCCACTCAGTACACCATAAATTTTTGTGAATTTCGGTTGCTGCGCGAAGCAAGTGTCGAACCGCTGGTCACCAAGGTAAACGTTTACATATCTTAATTCACATTCTCGTTACTCGTCTGTGATCTCAGCGATCGTACTGTTATAATTTTTGGTTGCAGAAGAAACGACTGTCCCCTCAAACTAGCTATAAACTTGTGAGTTTACACACTGAGCAGAAATTTGTTTTTGTCTGCTGTGCTTGCGTGGCCCAAAGTCATTAGTTCAAAATCCCACATTTCGGACGCACGGAATGCGATGTCGAGCCCTATTCAGTCTCATTGAGCATGAAACGTTGTTCCACTCCTTTCAGAGCATCGGCTCCACGCGAGTCATCTTGGCCTCGACTTCCCGGTCAGCTGCTCTTGAGTGCACACTATGTTCAATTCATTGCCTAATTGCTGTAGCAGTAGCTTGATCCGCTTAATGTGATCAACATATCCTGCATGCTAATCTGTCGTAAAAGACATAAAATGTTGTTTCATTCCTTTCGGAGCACTTACTCCTCGCAAGTCGTCGTGCCCTCGAGTTCACAGCTAGCTGCTCTTGAGCACACAGTATGTTCAATTCATAACCTAAGTGCATTAAGCAGCGGCTTTATCTGCTTAATGTAATCGACATACTCTGCATGCTAAGTTGTCGTACAGGACATAAAAAGTTGTTGCATCCCTTTCAGAGCACCGACTCCCCACAAGTTGTCGTGCACGTCACTGACTTGGCCTCGACTTCACAGCCAGGTGCTCTTGAGCTGTGCCTATGTTTATTTCATAACCTATCATATTGAGGTATTTATCGCACAAGGTATAGAGAAGAAGGACAGGACAGAAAAAAAATGTCTTGGGGAAGAACAAAGACAAATTGACCCGCGAGGTATTGGAGGCCTTCTACATCCGTCGTGAGGACAGGAACTGTGTTAGCGTTGAATCCATAACGCTATCAAACAAGGAAAGGGAATTCCTTGAAAAAACAATGAAGGGCCCACACCAGCCTGGATAAACTAGCCGCTATCATTCACACGGCTGTGGTAGATGCAGGAGTCCGCACCGGATTATTTGGGTTTTTGTTTTTCTTCCTTTATTGTCAGTAAACGTAGTTGTGAGTAGCGCTCTTTTCTGTCCTGTCCTTCTTCTCTATACCTTGTGCGCTAAATACCTAAATATGTTAGAATACCAACTAGCCCAAATGTCAACTTTACTTCATAACCTAATTGATGTGAAATGCAGCTGGATCTGGCTATTGTTATAAACATGTCCTGCATGCTACTGTGTCACACTGGGTGTGAAAAGTTGATTCATTTGTTTCAGAACACCAACTCCACGCAAATCGATGACCTTGTTCATGTCTTGGCTTTGAGTTCACAGCCAGCTGCTCTTGAGCACACAGTAAATTCAATTCGTAACTTAATTAATGTGAGCAGCAGCTGAATCGGCTTATATTGAACACATATCAAGCTGTTGCCTTCCTTTCAGAGCACTGACTCCACGCAAGTTGTTGAGCTTGTCCTTGACTTGACCTCGACTTCACAGCAAGCTGCTTGTTAGCTCAGTGTAGGTTCAATTTAAAGAAAAAAAACAATTGATTTGAAGTCAGTTGTTGAAGTGTTTTGATATTTCCATACCAAGATTCAAAATTATTTTGATTCAAGGCAGAAACTTCGAGTTGATCACCATGCGAACAAAGAAAACTGAATTCCCAATGCAATGCATTGCTAGCTGGTAACGTTGCAATGCATGCGGATCCCTTGTAAGTCCCACGCACAACGATTCTGTACTCACTCGGAAGACGGTGTAGCAGTTTAAGGGGTCCAAGCACGTAAATATGTTTCTTCCTCTTGTGTAAAAACTAATGCTGGTAAATAAAAATGTATAGCTCTTTTTCTTATTTAAATAGTAATGTTCGTAAAGAAAAATGTTTTTTATCATCTAACTTAGGACTGTGAGAAATTTACTCCCACAATTATTTGGTTGATGTTCGAAAATTTTTGTACGGGCCCTTACCTGTAATTACTTTACTCCTATAGAGATTTTAAAGGTCATCTGGAGCAAATCAACTACAGTTTTTCTACTTTCGCACAACTTCAAATGTTCCCTTTTTGTTTTATTCTGTAAGGTGTTCACGTCCTCTTGCCAACAAAATGAGCTGTTTTTTTTAAATTAATAGACCCGATTGTTTTTCAGGCAACTGATTGGGGACAAATTTTTCCAGATGTGTGCCACTAGGAGGTTCAGTGGGAAGGTCCAGGCCCCCATGGCCACACCTACTCGGAGCCCACTCCTCCAGCTGATACTCTGTCCCTTCATGGTGGTCGAAGCCTCGTGGAGCGGGACATTTTTTTTATACTGGCCTGCGTGCCGATGTCTTGATGGAGTTGGGGCAAGTCGTACTCCAGCTTGCGACAACAAATTTCGTGATGCCAGTAGAGGAGAAACGTTTGCTCACTTGGATGAAACTGAGGCTGGGCGTTATTTATGGTGCCTTGCGTAGGAGGTTCGGGATTTGTGAGTCGACTGTAAGAAACATTTTCCGCGCCCATGCTTGCAACACTGAGCCTGATCCTCAAGAGCGATTGTCATGTGACTCTCGAGGGAAACAGGGTTCAAGAATCTTCCGTAATCCTTGCAGGAGGATGGTTTTACAGGTACCACTTGCATCTTGGATTGCACTAAGGTGTTCCTGCAGCGACCGAAAAAATTGCTCGCTCGAGCACAGACATATAGCTCATACAAAGGCCACAACACTGTGAAGTTTTTAGTAGCTATCGCTTCCCATGAATCAGTCATGTTCGTGTCTAAGGTCTATGGTGGACGGGCGTCTGACAGACATAGTGTGAGAGACTCGGGCATTATTTCGCCCTTTCAAGGCAGCGATCCGGTGATGGCTGACAGTTTTTTTTTCTGGATTCTGAAGTGGAAGCTAAGGAACTAGCTCCCAACGTCCCTGCCTTCATTCGATGAAATGTCCAGCTGTCTGAACGGGAGGTGACGGAGACGAGATGGATTGCGTCTGTCCGCATCCATGTGGAACGCGCAATCAACAGGATTAAATCCTACAGGATTCTGAATCAAGTGGTCCCCATCCAGCACAGCAAGATTTTTCGTGACGTAGTATTTGTATGCGCACGACTGTGCAAACTGATGGGAGCATTGATAAAAAGTAAAGGTTTTGCTTTGGGAGTTACCGAGGCTGTAAGTATGCCCCGCATGAACACCCCCCCCTCCTCCCTCATCCCCCTTCCGCCCTCTCCTTTGATGCTATGCTGAGGACTTGACACACGGCAAACTGTACATGGTTGCTCCATGGTTTTCATTGTTTGTTTGTGGCCTATTTTTGGCCTCGTTACGAGGTCAGTTTTAGCGTTTCCCAAAAAGGAACGCGTGTGGCGTTTTCCAAGGGTCAGGCTGACGCATTCCCTAAGGATCCACCAGTGGATCGTCTTTAATTTGTTTTACGTAATGTGACGACACCTCGTACTCTGACGCCATGATTCCGCGTAACGCTGATGCCCCGCTAAATTTAGCGGGCCACCAACCTGTACCAAAACAAACCTTGGAAAACGCAGAGAAATCTCATTAAGAGCGGCTGATGCCGTAAAACGTCCCCCGATTCAGCTCGGCGCGCATTACCAACAGTCCTAGAAGACAAGGCCGTAGTGCCGATATTTTAGCGTCCACAGCGAAGGCCAAGGCTGGTCTACAGCATAAAAACGAGTGCAGCGTCAGCGCTCAGCTTCGAGTCAAGTTCGAGCCACGAACGTTGATGCAATCGTCGCGTCCAATCTGTGACCAGCGTTGGCCGTCACTGGTGACTACACCTCTATCAGGACTACGGTTTACTAATCTAGGAGGTGTTGGCTTTACGCCAGCTTTGTATAGATCTTAGCAAAAATCTCCTTCTGCGGGCTGCCATCTTTGTCAGCTGGGCTGTGGAACGCGCTGTTGATCTGCTGTGCGCTATATCAGACCCTGCGCATGCGTTCACAGCTGAGTGACTCAGTATTTTTTGCCGAGGTGATAAGCGATGCGAAAATTTATAGTCGCTGTGGTAAAAGAATCAGAGGGCTCGGAACTCCGCGACGGCTAAGGCAGTCGGCGCGCACAGAAGATGAAGTCGCGCAGATTACGATAAATATTCTGGCTAACGGGTTTATCGTTTGTCCAATGCGGGAGTGAGACGTCCGCTTCTTGCACAAGGGGTTGCAGTGACGTCAGAACGACGCCAAGTTCTGATCGGCTTTGATTGGAGGATTGTGGGTAGACCTCGAAGCAAGCTGCTTTGAGGTCTACGCACAATACTTCAGTCAGAGTTAATCAGAGCTCTGTGTTCTGACGTCATTGCAATCTCTGCCAAATAAGCGGACCAACTTGCGCATAGGGCGCTTTCATCAAATTTCTTTTCTCTTCCGGTAAGCAGTGAGCGACCATGCTGGTAAACACCTTTCTTCGGTATTTTCCGTGCTCGGATGTACGACTATTCGGTGGTGCAGCCTAACCAGGGGCCTTTAACGCGAATCACGCAGTAGCCGTGAATCGCTACTGCGTGATGCCCGCTAAGGACCCCAGGTTGGCGCTCTTACTGCACTGGCTAAATTCCTCGTCTACAGTGGAGACACCACACTTTATTTTTATATCCCCCCGACAGTCTTGGAACTGTAGGGCTATAGCAGTGCAGCACTAGTAGAACTGGTCCACACATTCCCCGCATGAATGCTGAAAAACTTATGGACATTCTAATAAATTATCGTGTAAGTGCTAATATTCGGTAGACTAATATAATTTCAGAAGCACGTCCATCAAAAACTGTGCATTTTACGTGTACAAATTGAAGCACAAAACTCTGACAGTAGATTTTCACATCATTCCTACAGGTAATTGGAACACACATTAAGCACGAGGTGGCCACAAAGTTCAAAGATACGCGTCACCCTCCATCAAACAAGCGTATTCTGATTTGACCTAGGCGAAACCACGGGTGTATTGCTTGGGCAGCCAAAATTGGGCAAACTCGTGATTTTCTCACGTGTTCGCTAGGTTCTCGCATAGCCGAGATAAAACCCACTGGAGCGTTGCTCAAGTATCCCAAGTTGGGCATGGCCACGGCTTGCCAACATCTGCACTCAAGGCTTTTCGCATATCCGTGCAGAGCTCACGGGAGCGTTACATGGCCAGCCCAATTTGGGCATGGTCATGGTTTCGCCACATCTGCGCTATTTATTTTATACATGGCCGGGGTTGAGCCCACCAAAGCATTGCACGGGCAGCCCAGGTTGGGCATGATCACGGTGTGCCTACAGCTGCGCTAATGGTTTCGTTGTATAGCCGAGCACGAGCAGCAAAGTTGGGCATGGCCAAGCCTCGCCCACATCGAAATTGTCTCCTCGGATAGCCGAGGTTGAACGCACCGGACCAGTGCACGTAATGCCCAAGTTTGGCATGGCCACGCCTTGCCCCCATCTGGACTGTTTTCCTCGCATAGCCGATGTTGAACCCACCGGAGCATTGCACGGGTAGCCAAAGTTGAATATGACCATGTTTTGCCCATATCTACGCTAATCGTTTCCTCGCAAAGCCGAGGTTAACCCACCGGAGCTTTGCACGGGCAACTCAATAAGCTGAGTGTGGCCATGGTTTGCGCCCGTGTACGCTAATGTTTGTCTTGCATAACTGAAGTTGAATTCTCCCGGAGCATTCCACGGGCAGTCCAGCTTGGGCATGCAACTTGAGCATGGTCCCACAGGCCCACGCTGTGACCATGTGGGGTTAATGAGGGTTAGTAGGGATAAGAAGGGAAAGAAAAGTGCCAAAGGAAATAAAGGGAATGACGTTTCGACCAAGCGGTCTTCTTCAGGTACACTAAAAGGGGAGATGGCATAGGTAACACGTGACAGATACGACGTTGTGGAGTCAGAGAGGGAGAAGGAAAAGTCGTCAAGTAAGGTGCAAGAGGTTTGAAGTCAACAAGTTGCGGAATGCGGGTGGGGGAAGCTTATTGCCCCAGCTTGACCGACGAAATTATCAAGAAAACAAAAAAGGAGAGAGAGAGGAGAAGGGGAAAGGGGAATGTCTAATAGCCGAAAGAAAGTTTCTTGTTTAAACCAGAAGGAAATTCCGTCTTTA
This sequence comes from Ixodes ricinus, assembly GCA_037355805.1. Lineage (NCBI taxonomy): Eukaryota > Metazoa > Arthropoda > Arachnida > Ixodida > Ixodidae > Ixodes > Ixodes ricinus. Next base: position 48,113 of record JAZHYW010024267.1, read on the forward strand.
GTAAAAATTAATTTGCTTTCTTCCGTTTTCCGTGAGGTGGGTGTATGAAAGCCTGATTTGACGACGCATACTCGCATGTTGAGTTCAGAATGATTCGTGGGCGAGAAGTGTTTAGATACGTGTGTGGAGAGGTCATGTTCGAGCTGTCCCGCTTTTTCTAGTGTGAAACGTTTGCGGTGTTCTCTGAAGCGTTCGTAGAGTTGGCTATCAGTTTCACCGATATATAGTAAGGTTGAACAGAGTGTGCAGGAAATGATGTATATCAGATTAGAGGATTTACCGGTGTGATTGTCAGGGATTCTCATTATCAGATTGGGAGGAGACCCGGTGTGTTTGCACGTAAGGCATTTTGGGGCGCCGCACGGCGTGGTACCGGGGAGTAAAGTCTGAGGTTTTATGGAACGGTTGCTGCGTACTAGAAGGGATCGTAAGTTGGGATGTCGACGGTAAGTTAGCGCGGGTGCTTTAGAAATAACTTTGGAGTCTACGAGGTGGAAAGTGGCGTCCATGATTATTTCGCTGAGCCTAGGTATGGAGGAATGGAACGGGAAGATGAGGGGGTTGCACTGGGGTTTAGATCTTCATTGGGGAAATAAGGCGTCGTGCAGCGAAATGTTAGAAACGCGACTGCTGGCATTGCCCAGAAGGGCGAGTGGGTAACCACGTTTAATAAAGAAGGTGGTCATCGTCTTAAGCTGATGACGGAAATCAATGTCGTCGCTGCAAATGGTATGGAGGCGGATAAATTGTGAGAAGGGAATAGAGTTGATTTAGTATCTAGAATGGCTCAAGGAGTAGAGAAGGTAGCTATTGCTGTGAGGGGGTTTATAATGCACAAAGGGGGGAACTTGTGACCGTCACTAGTTATTTTTAAGACTAGGAAGTTGACAGAGGATTTTGATATCAGTGAGGTAAACTTGATGGAAGCGTGGGTGTTACACAGTGCATTGGGGAAGCGGTCAACTACGGGAGGGGGGCCAAAACCAAAGATGTCGCCAACATACCAACCGTTGAATTGTGGGGGCGGGTGTGGAAAGGAATTAAATAACGAGTGCTCGACGTAGCCCACAAAAAGATTGGCGAACGAGGGACCCACCTCTGTGCCCATCTCTACACCAAATTTTTGGCGATAGAAGGAGTTGTTGAATTGGAAGGCGTTCTGTGTTAGGACGAGTTCAGCGAGGCGGATTACGGCGTGAGACGGGGGGTTTTGAGAGGGACGCTGATCGAGAAAATGTGAGATGGCCTGTAGTCCGTCGGCGTGAGGAATTATCTTGTAGAGAGATGTAATGTCCATTTTAAAGAGGATGGTGTCGGGGTTCGGGGCCAGATTAGACAGGCGTTGGAGGATGTCTGTTTGGTCTTTAACGTAATTGGGCAGGTTTTACACAATAGGCTGAAGGACTGAATCCACAAAAGCGGAGATGAAGTGGGGCAGGATATGGCGGACACAATAGGTCGGCCAGGAGATCCAGCTTTGCGAATTTATGGAAGGTGGTAGAGTGAGGCGGCGTGGGGATGACGAAAGATTAGGCGAATCGCTGCGGGAGCAAGGGAGTTGGTTTCGATTAGGAGCTTTACGGTAGTTGTAATTTTATCTTGAAAAGCGGCGGTAGGGTCGGAGGAAAGGAGTTTGTAAAAATCAGAAACGGAGAGCTGTCGGAGAGCTTCCTCAGAGTAGAGATCACTACGCCAGACCATCACGGCTCCACCCTTGTCGGTTGGCTTGATTACGAGGTCAGTGCGGTTTCGAGAGGATTTTAGAGCAGTACCGTCTTGTGAGGTTGCGTTGCGGGATTTAGAGATTAGGTTGCCAGAGGAGTTGGCGAGGATACCACGGCATGCTTTGATTGAATTGTTGGTGTAGGGTCTTTGGCAGGAGGCAGATCCAGGTACTAGTTTTCTGGTTAGTGGTGTCAAAAATGATGCGGTTAAAGTTGGACGGTTGCTGGGTGAAGTGGGCGTCCAAGAGCAGGCGTCGGAAAAATTGTTCGCTCCCCACATGTAAAGAAAATGTGTGAGGTCGGCTTTGAAGTGAAGGGACGAAGGAAAGACCCTTCGATAAGATAACGCGTTCAGGTGCAGTGAGGTGTAAATCGTCTAGTATGGTGACTATACATCAATAAGTTGGGCGGCAGCCTGTTCATTCTGGGTCAAGAGAATGTCTTGTTTCCTTTATTTTGAGGCGAGACCATCGGCGTAGAGATACGAGTTGACTTCACAGTATTTGTCGATAATTTTGCGTGAGTGAGAATATTAAGGTAAGTCAAGGGATTTGACGAGTCTTTTAGCAACGGTGAGCTTTTGGCGTAATTGGGCACAGTAGTCATTATGGAATCTCAGATATGGCTTTATTAGTTGGACAGCAGCTTTATCTAATATTTGATTGAAACGCTTTCGGAGGGCCGGATCATCAAAGTGATTAGCAGACTGCATTCGGAAGCCTTTAGGGATTACCCAGTTTTGTCGGCACCGCTTCAAAAAAGAAAGATGACCAGCTGCCTTAGTGAGCTTGGGGGTGGTCGAAAAAACAATAAGAGCTGGGTAGAACTGGGTAGACCTGAACATTACTAGTGACGGTCACAAGTTCCACACCTCTGTGCATTCTAAAACCACTGACAGCCATAGCTACTTTCTGTATTCCTCGAACCATCCTAGATCCCAAATCAACTCTATTCCCTTCTCACAAATTCTCCGCCTCCGTAGGACTTGCAGCGACGACATTGATTTCCGTCATCAGCTTAAGACGATGACCACCTTCTTTATTAAACGTGGTTACACACTCGACCTTCTGCGCAATGCCAGCAGTCACGTTTCTAACATTTTGCGGCACGACGCCCTATTTCTCCAGTCAAGATTTAAACCCCCGTGCAACCCCCTCACCTTCACGTTCCATCTCTCCATACCTAAGCTAGGCGAACTAATCATGGACGGCTCTTCCCACCTCGTACACTTCAAAGTTATTTCTAAAGCAGCCGCGTTAACTTATCCTCGACAGCCCAACTTACGATTCCTTCTAGTACGCAGCAACAGTACCACAACACCTCAGATTTTGCTCCCCGGTACCACGCCGTGCGGCACCCCAAAATGCCTTACGAGCAAACACACCGGTTATCCTCCCCACCTGCAAATGAGAATCCCTGACAATCACACCTGTAAATCCTCTAATCTGATATAGCACACTCTGTCCCACCTTATTATATATCAATGAAGCTGACCGCCAACTCCACGTACGGTTCAGAAAACACCGCAGACTTGTCACACTAGAAATAGCGGGTCAACTCAAACATGACCTGTCCACACACGTGTCTAAACACTTCTCGTCCACGAATCATTCTGAACTCAACATGCGAGTATGCGTCGTCAAATCAGGCTTCCATACATCCACCTCACGAAAAAAAAAATATATATATATATATCTTCCGATTTGTCATCTCCCCTTTTAGTGTACCTGAACAAGACCGTTTGATCGAAATGTCGTTCCGCTCCTTTACTTTGGCACTTCTTTCCCTTCATATCATTACTAATACATTAACAGTGCCCGGCAGAACCCCACATCTTCAATGTGGGTTTCTTAGAAGCCGACATTTCCCGTGTACATGGGCCGAAACCAAAAGGCACATACCGAAAGGAGGAATGTAAGGGGTCTTGGCTTCCTGCATGTAATAGTTGTTAGATTGGTCTTCACTCTCATGAACTTGGGCAATCAGTTGGCTCTCGTTCATCTTCCCGAAGACATCCCAGAGTTCCTCGACGGGGTTCAGAAAGAGGGTGTCCGCGTCCACGTACAGAATCGCATCCTCATCTGGTAGCATGTCCTGGGAAAAATGCGGCGCATATCTTGGCATCTAACACCACGCTTGATTGTGCGGAAGATATGACAGTCTAGTTATCAAGAACACACATCTTTCTGCTCATTTTTGATTGTAATGAGCAACAGTGCACAAAGGCAGGGTGTCGAACCGGAACCGAACCAAACCGAAAAACAGAACCGAACCGTTATTTTTGGCCGAACCAGAACTGAACCGAAATCTGCGCCGCCTTCTTGGAACTGAACCGAAGTTGGACCGGAAAAAATATAACGGCAACCGGTTCCAAACAGTTCACGCGATTGTTTTTATATTTTTCTTGTAAGTATTACAATAGGAATCTCAGAGATCAAAAAAACATTTTACAGTTGTTTGCGCTTCACTGTATTGCGAAATTAAAGCGCAGCTCTTGAGGAATGTTGATTTTGTCATATATATGAGT